>PVKN010008976.1:0-24370 GCA_004027915.1 Capromys pilorides
CAGAATGCCAGCCCCCTCCTCTGCTCTATGAGGCCCTTCTTTCCAGTTTGTAGGCAGCCACCCTGTCACTGTGTCCACACATGAAAGAAATTGAAAACTCTCTGTTGTCTCTTATATGAACATCAGTCAGGTCACAAGGGCTCTACCCTCATGACCTCATCTAAACCCACTGACCTCCTATAGACCTCACTTTCAAATGCCATCCCATTGGAAACTAGAGTTTCAAAATAGAAATTCAAGGGGATACATTCAGACCATAACACTCAGTCAGATTGGCTTGTCCTCTCCAGTTTTATTCAGAGTCTGTCTATGATCCTACAGTTACTGAAATCCCACTGTGTACCAGGCCCCCTTCAGGGCATAAGGGCCCAGACTATGGGGTTTAAAGCCCTATACTCAAGGCATATATACCCTTGGTAGTAAAAAATAAACAGGTCTGGTGGTAAGTGATGTAGACTAAGCGAAGCATCAAGCTGCATCAAGGCAGAGTGATGGTGGATGAGACCTGTGGGACATCATGACCAGGTGGGCTGTGTGTCCATCCGTCCGTACTTCACTCTGCAGCAGTGAGGTCTGATTAGTGTCCCAGACTGGAATCTAGTTCTTTCCCAAATGTCCTCTACCTAGACCAGCTCCCAACTACCATTCTTGTCCTCCTTTCCAACACACCTGTAAAATGCAGGACCATGGTAAGAGCTTAGCACCCTTAGTTGGGCAGGCTGAGTTCATGTACCCCCTTCACCACTTAGTAGCCATGTGAACCTCAGCAAGCTATGTCCCTCATCTTCTGGCTTCAGTTTTCTTGTTTTGGAATCTCAAGGTGATTGTGAAGGTGAGAGAATACAAACTGTAACATTTCAGCTTTATTAACAAGCCTGATTATGGGGACAGGACACTATTTTTTTGTTTTGTTTCTGGTTTTTTTTTTTTTTTTTTTTGTATTTTAGGGAAGGGTCTTCAGCATGTTCAGGGTCTCACTACTAGATCAGTCTCATAGTGATCCACCTGTTTACGGCCTCCCAAGAGCTGGGATTCCAGGCTTGTGCCACCACGCCCAGTCTCAATTGCCATCTTAGCACACCCCGGGGAGGTGGGGGGAGGGTGAATGGCAGGCCCGGGGATGGAACCCCCAGCCCCTGTGCCTGCTTGCAGGAGCTTTAATCCGCTGAGCTATTTGGCTGGCCCTATTTATTTTTGAGACAGTGTCTTGCTCTGTAGCCCAGGCTGATCTTGAACTAACTCAGAGTGACGTTCCTGCCTCAGCCTCTAGAAGGACTCACTGTCTTAATGTCAACCATAAAATTCTCATGTGAGGGACTGGAGTGGGTTATGTTTAAGAACAGGAATTGGTTCATTGAACTTAGAGGTGGAGTTGATGGCAGAGGGGTTTCATTTAAGACAACCAGGGAGAATTGCAATCTATACTGCTCAGGACGCTGGAGGGAATTCTGTCTGGCTCTTATGAACTAGAAAAGAGAGGCGTGGCGTGGCGTGGCATGGAGTGGGCAGTGTATGGGGAGACCTGCTGGGGGAAGCCCGGGCTGGGTGAAGGGCAGAAGGACTTTCTGTTGCAGGGCATTGGCTGTACAACACCTTTAAATACCTGTGGCTCCACTGGAACATTTTTAAAAAATTAATTTTAATGAAAAGAAATAGTAATGAGACAGTTCCACAACAGGTTAGTAGGACAGTTCCAACAATTAATACGTTGCATGTTGTTGTCTTCGTTCCATGTGACGTTGACTGGGCTGCTGTTATGCAAGCCTATCCTCTTGGGACAGCTGAAGAATAGAGCTGTACGGAAGACAGTAAGACTGGGAGAAAGATAAGTGGAATGTATCTCAAGACTGTATTATTATTATCAATTAATTCATTACTTTGGGTCTTTTTGAGACAAGGTCTCTCTCTGCAGTTCAGGCAGGCCTTGAGCTCACTTTTGTAGCCCAGGCTGGTCTCGAACTCACATCGATCCTCTTGCCTCAGCCTCCCAAGGGCTGGGATTTCAGGCGTGCGCCACCATGCCCAGCTGGTGTATTATTTTTTAAAATTAGGCGTTTCTGAGGCTGGGGAGATAGCTCTCTGGCACAAGTGCCTGCCTAGCAAGTGTAAGATTGTGAGTTTGAACCCCAGTCCCATAAAAAAAAAAAAAAAAATTAGGTGTTTCTTCTGTGAAGGGTTTGGAAAGCTGACGGAGGTGATGGGAGCCCCTGCGGACTGCTCTCCCACACCCTGCTTCCCCACTGTAGTTCTGGCGAATCTTCAGCGGCCCATTAGAGTCTCCTTCTGTAATGGGTTACTTAGATTTCAGACTCACTGTGGTAACTTCTTTGTAAATTAGTAACAGGGCATTCAAGACTACTCAGTAGTTTAAAAATTACAGCCTTAAGCCCACATGTCCGGGAAATTCCCCCTGAGATTGACGAGTTGTTTTTATAACTGCTCTTGGTAATAGGACATGGTATTTGTGTGGATCAAAAGTTGATAACCTCCGAATGTGTTGGATTGTACTAACCTAAGTCAAAGTGATTCATGTTGCTGTATATGTGCCTAAAGCAATCAGCCCCTATATAGTAAGCGATAATTAAGTTTAGGCCTGACTACCTGTTGAACCATATAGGAATGTAGCTAATGATTTTGTTTTGCTAAAATTCAAAGTTCATCCGGAACAGTGCTCAATCTATTGTCTAGTTAATTTGTAAGTTGTTCTGTAAGCGTTAGTAGGTTACAAGTGATTAATTTCAAAAATCAGTATATGCTAAGTGGAAAGTAGTTTCTGTATAAAAACCCTGTACTCTATCACTCAGCGTGCTTCTCTGACTTCTCTCCTGCGTGAGTTGAAGTCAGGAAGGCCCCGAGCCTGGCATTAAAGGCTCAAATTTAAATTCTAATTTGGACTCTGGTCTGGCCTCTGTTTCAGCCATAACACTTCATAGAGAGCTTTTCCCATCACTGTAAAGCCGGCCAAGACACGAACCCTGCTTGCGATCTTCTGGCATTCCCTCTTTTTCTCGATGCTCGTCATATTTGCTTTTAAACCCCTGTGCGGTGATTGAATCTTATTCATCCAGAGCTGTGAGTCCTAGGAAGTTAGTGGTTGGCCAGGTACACCCTGACTGCAGGCTCACCTGGAAGCCACGCAGGCTTCCTGAGAACCACTCCCTGCATGCCAACCAGTTCTTTTGTTTTTGTTTTTTCTTTTCCTAATTTGGAATAAATTATTCTTTTCTGTTCCACAGGATCCGAGAGGGCTCTAAATAGTGGGGAAGTTGGAGAACAGGATTTTTAGTGAACTTGGCCCAGGAGGCGGGATACTGAGCACAAGCTGTTGTCACATCACTTGGGGTTCATCAGAGATGGTGATGTGTATCAGGAAGAGGCCTAGGCAGGCAGCACACACAGATGTGTGTTTTGGTCATGAGCCTTTCCTCTTCCTCAGAGCCACTGAGCCGATCCCAACTCAAACCACATATCAAAGACCTCTCAACCCAACTCCATGGCAGAGGCAGATTATAAATATGCTTGCCCAGGGCTTGGTGGCATAAGCTCCTGCTTGGTAAGCACAAGGTCCAGAGTTCAATCCCTGGTACCACATACATACATACATACATACATACATATATACATACATACAAACATACATACATACATACATAATGCTTGTGAGTGAGGACTGAAAAATAAGATAGGCCAAAGCACTAGAGGTCGTCTTCAGGCGCAAAGGAAACTCTGAAAGGCCAGAGCGCGGGTGCCCTGTTTCTTTGCAGTTTTTAGGTGCTGGTATCGTCTCCCAACTCTGCCAAGTGCATACTTGTAACTGTGACTATGATATTAAATTGCTAATAAATCTACACGTGACGGCTCACAGTGGTCTATCTTTCTGTGTGCATGCTGTGAAGGACAGTTCTTCGATCTCAGCCAATAGAATAACCTTACCTAGCCCCATCAACCCCCATTTCTATAGAACTAGCACGTTGGCCTCGCTTTTCTCTAACTTCAGCTCTGCACATCAGGGACCTCTACACAGAAGATCAGTCGGTGATAATCACGTCTCGCTAAAGCCTCCTGGCAGGCGTGGGGCAGCATGGGGCAGGCCAGTACTGCGGGTGGCAAAAGAACAACCAGCATCGGGAAGACAGAAAGTCATTTTTTATTTTTTTTAAGTACAGGGTCTACAGGGTCTCACTCCACAGATCGGACTTGCAGTGATTCTCCTGCTTTCAGCCTCCCAAGAGCTGGGATTACAGGTGTGCGCCACCACGCCCAGTCTCAATCGCCTTCTCAGGGCACTTCCCGGGTGGGTGGCATGGCACACTGGGGATCAAACCCTGGTCCCTGCATCTGCCTAAGAAGGTACTTTAAGCCGCTGAGCTATCTGGCTGGGCTTGAAATGTTAAATTTTTGACATCCTGCAGGAGGACTGCCAGTGAGTCTGAGAGAGGACCTCGCCCTGCCGTTAAGAGCTGAGATGGTGCCACGGCTATAGCGCGGCAAAGCCAGCACCCCCAAAGGGCTTTCTTGGGGTCAACTTGTGCTTTGTATACCTCACTTGAGCAATTGCACTGCATCGGGGGTCAGCACAGGAAAAGGCCTCCCACCTCACAGGGAGAACCCCTGTGCGCGTGACCTCCTGGTAAGCCTGACAGGCAGCTGGGAAGGAATGCCTGTGTCCCCCCCACGAAAGCACACTGTCTGTTTCACTTTGTGTGCAGCTGAGCCTGGCAGAATGCTCTGGCCATTGGGTTGGCACTGGCTTGGCGGAGCCTGGTGGGCTCTCCCCACGGATGAGCTCACTTTCTTCTCTTTCTCTCAGTCTCTCTCTGTGGTGCTGGGGATCGGGCTCAGGGCCTTGTGAGTGCAAGGCAAGAGCTCCACCACTGAGCCCCAGCCCCAGCCAGAACACTTTGTTTGTGAAAGTCAGATGATTTCCTTTTTTTTTTTTTTAAGCACTGTAGACCAAGGAGCTGTTGGCTGCTGGAGCACTGTGAAGCACCTTTTGAACCAGACTTCTGGGGCTTTAGCACCTCCCTTGGAAGGAGTGTAAGGATTTGACACTCTGAAAAACCTTAAGTCCTCCCATTCTTGTCTACATACTACCACACGACTTCACATCTACAAAACAGGTTTGTAATCAGTTTGGAGCTCTGCCTCATGCTAATGAGGGCTAATCTAGGGTAATTCACCTATGAACTTGGGCTAATTTTAAAAAAGTGAGGCACCATTTTACTTTATGTTTATTAATTATGCCACTTATGGGTAATTATGTATGCTGTCTTATGCTATGTTGATTGATTGTATTGCTGTTAATAATAGCAACGATAATTCAACTCAGAAGACCTAGAGGATCACAGCTGCAGGCAAAGAAAACTTAAAAAGCTTTTCTTTTCTTTTTCTTTTTTTTTTTTTTGCTGTTTTGAGAGACAGTCTCACTAATGTACTTCAGGCTGGCCTTGAACTCACTAGATGTAGCCCAGACTGGCCTGGAATAAGGGCAGATTCTCCTGCCTCAACCCTCTGAATCGCTAGGATTACAGGCCTGAATCACCATACCTGGATAAACGTTTCTTTTTTCAATGTACTGTTAGCTGGCTACCGTTTATGAAGCTACTGATCTTGGGTTTTTAAATCTTCTGAATGAGGGTATGCTTTATAGTTCACATTTTGTCATGCAATTAAAGGAGTTAATATGTATTATAAGAGACATGGAAATTCTAGCTCAAGAACTCAAGACATGATTTGATTTTCTGATTTACTTACCTAAATTAATCAGAATAAAAGGACTTATATTCTAAATGAATGGTGGTGAGTATCGAACAGCTAAGGTATTTATATCTCCCTGGATGCATTTAGAATTCATACTTTTATTTTAAAATGCAATTCAGGCTGGCCTTGAGCTCACTTTTGTAGCCCAGGCTGGTCTCGAACTCGCACAAATCCTCCTGCCTCAGCCTGGGATTACAGGCATGTGCCACCACGCCCCGCCTGACCCATTTTTTAAATTAATTAATTAATTTGTTTGTTTCTTTCTTTATTTTGTGGCTGGCTCAGCCTGCCCTGGTGGTGGGGCTGGCGCAGCATGTGGTACCGGGGATCGAACCGCAGTCCCTGCAGTTGCCTGAGCTTTACCTAAGCAGGTGCTTTAGACCACTGAACCTTCCCGCCGGCCGCCCGCCCGCCTGGCCCACTTTTGAGGCTCTTGAGGCAGCCTGAGTCAGAGGAAAAAAAAAAAAAAAAAAGAAAGAAAGAAAGAAAGAAAGAAAAAAATATCCTTCTCAAACTGATCTTCTAAAAACTTTTCACATATAGCTAGCCAGGTGTGGTGGCTCACGCCTGTAATCCCAGCACTTGGGAGGCTGAGGCAGAAGGATCACTGTGAATTTGAGACCAGCCTGGGCAACAAAAATGAGTTCAAGGCCAGCCTGAATTGCACAGCAAGATCTTGTCTCAAAAAGACAAAAACAAAAACTTTTCACATATAGAAGAAAGTATCTTAGAAGACACTTCTTACCGAGACTTCCCAAAATTTGGACTCCACATAGTGTTGGATAGGAAAGAAGTAAAAATATTTCATTTATAATCTTTCCCAGCCCTGTCGAAAATAGGACAAGCTCGCCACGTTCCAAGTTCTCTCCGAGGACGAAGACTGCAGCTAGCACCTCGACACCCCTAGGGGGCGCACGTTAGCACGTCCGAACGCGCCTCTCCCTAGCCCTGTGGACCCTTTCGGCTTCCGTAGAGCACAAGCAAGATGGCAGCCTCCGAGATGGTGAGGCTGCGGCTTCAATTTGACTATCCGCCGCCGGTCACCCCGCACTGTACGGTCTTCTGGCTTCTGGTAGACATGAACAGATGCCGAGTCGTTACGGATCTCATTAGTCTCATCCGTCAGCGCTTCGGCTTCAGCTCCGGCGCCCTCCTGGGCCTCTACCTGGATGGGGGGCTCTTGCCTCCCACCGAGAGCGCGCGCCTGGTGAGGGACAACGACTGCCTCAGGTGCGCGCGCGCGCGCGGCCGCGGGGGCGGGGCTGGGGCTGGGGGAGGGGAGGGACGCGCCTGCGCGCGCCGGGCTCGCGACCCGGGGCCCTGCGTGCTGACCGCTGTCCTTCCCTGGGATGCTCGCGGTCGTGGACGAGCCACGCTCGGGGCGGTCCTCGCGCTGTCGAGCGGGGCGAGTGGTGCTTTGCGCCTGGGTTTAGCGGATCCGCTTTCGGCGAGGCTCTGTGGTCCCGGGGCGTGTGGAGAGGCGCGGGAAACCCGGCTTCCCTGGGCCGATCGGGGTCGGGGGGTGCAGGAGACCAGGCTGGCAGACAGGGACAGTCGTGAGGAAGTCTTCATTATGGCGAGTTCGCCTTAGGCCCGCTGCTGTGTCCCCAGAGGCTCCAGCTCTGTGTGTCGTGCTGTGTCTCTCCTAGGGTTACTGGGTTCCCCCAAAGAGGGTCCTTTTCCGCTGCGACTAGGGACACACAAAATAATTTTAAGGATTCTTTTGGAAACTTGATACTGAGGTGAGCATCCGGGATCCCACGTGGTTGTCACCGGAAGGTGATGAGTTGTGATCATGTCCGTTCTGATTTGTTGTATTAGCCTAATCCCAGTCAGTGAATTATCCTGGAGTTGTGAACGAGACTTTCAAAGGTTCTTGTTCTGTTTTGCCGTGCTGAGGTTTGAACCCAGGGGCATGAGGCAAATACTCTGTCACTGAGCTGCATTCTCAGGCTTTTTTGATTAGTGAATGTGAGACAGTGTCTTGTTAGTTGCGCAGGCTGACGCTAAGTTGTGGTCTTCTGTTTTAGCCTCCCAAATAGTGAGGATGAAGGACCTGTGCCACTATGCCTGGCTCCCTTAGTTTTTTGTTTTTATTTTTAAAAACTCTTTTCTTTATGTACTTATTTGGTACAGGGTCTCACTATGCAGCTGGGGCTTGCATGGCCCCCTTAGTTATTGAATATTGTTTTCCCTAGAGAATATCAGAATCAGAATTTCTTCATGGGTTGGCCAAATAGCACAGGGGATTAAAGTACCTGTTTAGGGAGACACAGTGGGGTGCTAGACCCACCCTTGGAGCAAGCTGAGATGGGATTGAGACTGGGCATGGTGGGGCGTGCCTGTAATCCCAGTTCATGGGAGGCTGAGAACAGGAGGATCACTACGAGTCCGATCTGTGTAGTGAGACCCTGTAAACCCTGTAGACCCTGTACTAAATTAAAAAAAATCTTCAGCGCATCAGGGAGTTTCTCTTAAATCAGGAACACTATGATTTATTATTAATAGATAGCTGTTTCAAGTAACAATTTGAAGTAAGCATTCTTTTCTCTTTATTGTTTAAGTCTACACTCTCTGCAATTCAGGTGTGGCTTAAATACTGCAGTTATTAAGGGCCATGTCCCAGGTAAGTTTGCTTTCTGAGCTTTCCTCTGCCTAATGAATGAATGACTTGCTGCCAGCTCGCCACTCTTACACTTCATCTTGTGAGTCATCTGGGAATTATACTCTTGATAGCGAAAATAAGTGTCAAAAACAAACATGAAAGCTGTTAATAACAACTACAGCATGACATCAGCCATATTCTTAAATGCTTCAGATGCACAACTGCATATGGCAAAAAATATCTCTTCCAGGGCTGGGCGTGTAGCTCAGGGGAAGAATGCTTGCCTGCTGTGTACCCTGGGTTTGATCCCTCACACTAAAATGAAAACTAAATAAGTATTTCTGCAGCTGGCTTCACTGGTAAATGGAGCAGATCATAGGAAAAGACTAGATTTGAGAAGTTTGGGATTTTTTTAAATTTCATGCTGGTAATTGTGAAGGTGATAATATATGTGGCCATTGCAAGCCTCAACCAGGTGGGAGGGAGGGAGCTGATGCCCCCCCCCCCCCCCACCAGGGTGAAGCTTTCGCCTTGAGCCTTCCTTGTTGAATTTGATCCTCAGTCAATGGGACACACTCATTAAAAACCCACTAATGTCAGAGGACTAACAGCTTTCGTTATGCTTCTTTTTTTTTTTTTTTTTAAAGAAAATCAGAAGGGCCATTCAGCTATCACTTGCAGTGAGCCAGGCATGCTGTCATGTGTAGCAGCCCATCTGAGCACTGTAATTGTTACTGTTATCACTTTTACAGATGAGCAGTGTGGAGGTCATGATCTTTCAACATTAGTAACAGTGGCAGAAGGATTTGAACACAGGCAGTCAGTCACCTTGATTGTGACAGGCTGTGGGTGAGGTGTCAGGCCAGCCAGGTGGGTGGGTAAGTGTCTGGAAATCCTACAAGCAAACTGCAGATCTTAAGAGGATGCTTGCAGTTTGAAGGTACTACCCAGAGTGCCCTGCAAAGAGTTGGAATGAAAAGCAGAAGACCTATTTAGAAAGTTCTTAGAATCAAGTTTCTTTCCGCCACTAATTACCCAGATAATTCACTTCTGTTTGTAGTAGGGTAGCATTCACTTTTGTTTGTTTCTGTTTGTTATGATCCCTATAGAGAATTGAACATTATTAAAATAAACGTATGTCCTGAAAGATTGGAAACTAAGCAGACTCAGGAACCGTGCCTTGTTCTCTGGGTGGCATTTTGCTTTGCTGTGTTAATTATTCGCCTTTCTTCCTCCTCACAGTTCTGGGAATCAGAGCCAGGGCTTGGGGCGTGGCAGGCAAGCAGTCTATCACTGGGCTGCATCCCCAGCTTATCTGAATAGTCCCTAACCTGAAATTCACTTTGGGAACAGTAGGTAGCGAGGGCCCAGCAGTCATTGGTCATACCTCAGCCAGATGTGCACAGATGCCTCCCCTTCAGCATGGGTGAGATGATGCTAACAGCTGCTTTAAAAGCCTGCTAGTGTTGGCAGCTCTGGGAAAAGGCAGGGCCACTGTGTAAACCATATGCTGCATGTGCTGTGATCCAGTGACTTAATAAACCTGGCCCTGTTGTCACAGTTTGATAACAATTTGGTTCTAATTGGTCACCTCAGAATTGAAATTGGAATCATAGCATTGCTGTAAGAGAAAGCAAATTGGTTTAAAATGTCAAGGAAAATTTTTGCTATTCTGAGGTTTTTCACAGGATGCCAGAATCATTTCTGTTAGATGGTAGGGGCTTCTAGAAACAGAGGGCAATGTGTTTAGTGATTTAAATCCCTGCGCTTTCAGAGTTTCCTTTATTCTACTCCTGCTATTAGTAGCTCTTTTATTTTATTGCTTGTGTGTTTCAGTATAGTTGTGTTTTCTGAAGAATAATTGAGATTTTTTTTTTTTTCAAATACCACATGGAGAAGGTAAATCCACAGGATTATTACGCTTTAAAAATTTTGAGGGGCTAGGGCTATAGCTCCATGGCACAAGTGCCTTCCTGGCAAGTGCAAGGTCGTGAGTTCGAACCCTGGTCCTGCAAAAAAAAAGGAACCGGGTGTGGTGGTGCATGCCTGTAATCCCAGCACTTGGAGGTCTGAGTTTGAGACCAGCCTGGGCTACAATAGTGAGTTCAGGGCCAGACTGAACTGCATAGTGAGACCCTGTCTCAAAAAGAGAAAAAAAAAAAATTGAAAAATGCTTATAATATGCATGTGTTCTTCTCATTCATTAGTTGTAGTTTATTTTTGAAGTGTGATTGTCTACGTCTTTTCCTGTTTACTGAAAAGCTTGATGGAATATATAGCTGGACATATGTCCATTGTAAGTACAATGTGTTTTCATCTGGCACCTTGGAGCACCTGCTGTTTCTTCAGCATTGGGGACAGTCTATCAAGCCTTGTTAACAGACTGTACATAGGAGGTTTAGGTGTTGCTAGTTGAGGGAGGACCATTGCTTTTTGTTTCTTTGTTTGTTTTGTGGAACTGGGGATCGAACTCGGGACCTTGCACATGCCAGACAAGCACTTGTGCCCCTGACCTATCTCCCCAGCCCCTGAACATTGCTTTTGTATGGTGAAATAAATTTGGGTAAATGTCTATTAGTCTACTGGGGCTTTCTAGAGAAATAGAGCTAACAGGAGATGCACACATGCATGCATGCGCATCTATGCACACACACACACACACACACACACACACACACACGATTTATTAGAAGGAATTGGCTCACATGGTTGCAGAGGTTAAGACCTCCCAAGATCTGCAGTCAGGAAGCAGAGCTCTGCACCAGGAAAGCTGACAGTGCAGTTCTGAGCCAAGTCTGAATCTGGGGCAGAAGACCGGCTCCACGGGGGAAGGGTCTGGCGGAGCAGCGTGGCCCTGCTTACTTTTTTGTTTCCTTCAGTTTTTCAGTGAGTCGGACAGAAGCCTCTCCACCTCAGCACTTTGCTTAATCTTTGCATTTCAGTGCTAATCTCATCCAAAGCACTGCATGGACATGCCACAGAGTAACGCGAAACAGCATCTGGGCACCCTGTAGCCATGTATCCCAGTCAAGTCGACACACCAAATCAGTCATCACAAACTGTTGTGCACTTCGAGGGCTGCTGTCTATCCTGGGGAGCATAAATTTGTGATATTTCTCTAAACTGAAAATAAAACCATGTTACATTATTTTAAAGTATTTCTCTATTTTCAGTTGACACATTATTATCAGTTGCACACACTTACACGATGTAGCTTTCAGTTGAGTACGCATATGCAGTGTAACAATCCCATCAGGGTAGCTGGCATATCTGAATTTCAAACTTTTAGCATTTGTTTGAGTAGGAAAATCCTCTTGCTAGCTATTGGAAATGCTCAATGAATTCTTACCACTGTAGTTATCCTACAGCACTGTAGGATATTAGAAGCTCTTCCGCCGACTCACCTCTGTGCCATCCTTCTCACTTGATTTTTCCCAAGCCCTGATAAGTGCTATTCTATTTTCTCCTTTTTTGACCTTTTAGCTTCCACATAGAAGTGAGAACATGTGGAATTCATCTCTCTGTAGGTGACTTATTTTACTTAACATAATATCCTCCAGGTCCATTCATATTGCTGCAAGTGAAAAATTGTCATTCTATGTTATGTTCAGTAGTATTCCATTCTGTGTATATGAGTGCATATTTATATATTCTGTATTTTCCTTAACTATTTGTCAAGAGATATCTAGGTTGAGTCCATGTTTGTCAAAATTAGCCATATTAAAAATATAATCTCACCTAAGCATGTGACACATGTCTGTAATCCCAGCATTCAGGAGGCTGAGGCAGGAGGGTTGTTGTGAATTTGAGACTTGCCTGGCTACATAGTAAGTTCAAGGCCAGCTTAACTATGTAGTGAGACCCTGTCTCAAAAAAACACAAAACAAAAATAAGGGCTGGCCAGATAGCTCAGTGGACTAAAGTGCCTGCTTAGACAGAATGTAGGGATCAGGGTTTGATCCCCGACACCACAAGCTATGCTAGCCCCACCCCTAGGATGCGCTGACATGGCGATTCAGATAGGATGTGCACGCTAGTAATTCCAGTGTTTGGGAGACTGAAAACAGGAGAATCACTGTGAGTCCAATCTGGGTAGTGAGACTGTGTAGACCCTGTACTAAATATATAAAAAAGACAAAAAACCCTAAAATAAATAAAATATCATTTTAAAAAAAGGAAACACACATTCTACAACAAAAGCAGGTAGTTAGCACAAGCACCTTTTAGGGGAGGTGCCGTGTGTGCAACAGTGATGATGAATCGGAGTTAGACACTGAAGTTTAAGTGCCTTGTGCTGCTTACCAGCCATGGATCTTGGAAGGCACCTGTGTGAGCTGTAGTTCTACAGCTTATAAAGTGAAAACTACGTACTTTGGTGTAGTATTTAGGTCAGAGAACATGTATAAAAAACATTTGGGGCATAGTCGATATTCAGGAAATAAAACTGGCCAGATGAAAGTTGACTATAAATGATGCTCCATAGACCATTTTGTCAAAAGAGTTTCTTGTCCTTCAGGGATGTGTTTTTCGTGGCCTGGTGGTGGTGACGTTAGCAGATAATTTCATCCTGGATACAGACTTTTTTTAAGAAAAACTTTATTTATTTATGTTATGGCCAGCTCAGCCTGCCCTGGGGGTAGGGCTGGTGCAGCATGTGATGCTGGGAGTCGAACCACATCCCTGCTGCAGTTGCCTAAGCTTGCCTAAGCAGGCGCTTTAGACTGCTGAGCCATCTTGCCGGCGTTTTTTTGTTTGTTTGTTTTCCCGGTACTGGGGATTGAACTCAGGACCCTGTGCTTGCGAGGCAAGCACTTATTCTACTGAGCAATCTCCCCAGTGCCTGGATACCGGCTTTTGAATCTGCTCACTCTAGCATTTGCTTATCCTGGCAGAGTGAAGTTAGAAGAGAGTGAAGTCGCTGAGCTTTCTGTCCTAGTCAGCAATGGTGGCGACGCTCATTTATCCCCTGTGAAAGCCAAGAAGAGGCCTTCTAAGGTGGAGGAGGATGAAGAAACCGAGTTAGGTTACATACTGTCAAAGAAGCACTGGAAGAGGCAGGAGAACAGCGGAAACAACAAGGCCTCGGAGCTGCACCCCAAGGCTGTCCTAGATCAGACTGTGAGGAAAAAAAGCAAGCGAAAAAACAAAGCCACTTGTGACCCGGTGGATACCGATGACAGAGAGACCAGAAGGAAGTCGCCAAAGAAGAAGGAAAAGCATGAGAGTAAGAAGCAGACCAAGAGCCGCAGGCCTCTGAAAACACAGGCAGTGAAAGAGCGGAGCACCCCGAACTGTAATCCCCCCAAAGGCTCTGGCAACAGTGCAGGCAAAGCCAGAAGGAAAGGCGGGGGCACGGGGCCCAAGGACAGTCCCACCTCAGCCTCCGCCTCAGAGTCTGAGTCCTCCGAGGGCTCGCGCAGTGATGGGCTCAGCAGTGCCACTGCAGAGGCCGGGAATTCCTCCGGGAAGCTGGCCCCTGAGCGCTCCAAGGAAGGGCCTGCTGCAAAACCTGCAGCTGCCAACAAACTGGGTGTGAAAGCCCCCTTTAACCCCAGCCCCGGCAAAGGCAAGGCCACTAGGGCCTCCTCCTCATCTAGTTCGGACTCTAGCTCGGAGTCCGAGGACCAGCATGTGGCCCCCAAGCAGGCCTCGGAGCCTGAGGGCAGCTTCTCTAAGACAGCAGGCCTCCTTGTGGGAAGGGCGGGCCCAGGGATGGGGTCTGCGCCCAACACGTCGGCTGCCCTGGGCTGGAAGTCTTTGGACTCTAGCCATGACAGGCAGCCTGTCCCTCTGCCCAGCTTCGGAAGAGGGTGGGGGCGAGGAGAGGACTTGCTCTCTTGGAGAGGGGCCAGGGGTCGGGGCCTGCGGGGGCGAGGACGAGGACGAGGACGAGGCCAAGCTCTGTCCTGTGTCTTAAATAAACACTCCGAGTATCAAAAGCAGCAGCAGCTCCAGGAGACTGTAACAAACACGTCCACTGTCATCCAGGTCAGTACTTACCTCTCTCCATGCATCAGACTCCCCTCGAGTCTTCCCACTTTTTCCTGAGTAACCAAGTCCCACAACTGGTGGTATTTTTCAGAATCCAGTAGAGCTACCCAAGAACTATAGTCTGTTACCACTGTTAGCGGCTGCCCCTCAAGTCGGAGAAAAGATTGCGTTTAAGGTACATTTTACAACAGAAAAAGGTTGGCACCTCTTCCACGTAGACTCCTAGCAAGTGATGTTAGCTACATAGTCAGCAAAGCCCTGCTCCTTTGGGGTTGTGGTGGAGCCTTGGGCGGTGGGGCTGGACACTTCCGGGGCTTTGTGTTTTCTTGGGGGTAGGAGGGAGGAGCCTCGGAATAGGGCAGTGTTAGAGGACTTGTGACTCAGGTTTTGTCTTCTTTTTTAGCTTTTGGAACTAACATCTGATTATTCCCCTGATGTCTCTGACTATAAGGTAAGGTTGTTTGTTTTAAAATAATTAAGTTAGCTGGGACTGGTGACACATGGCCTGTCTCCTGAGACTGGGGGCTCATGGCCATGCTGTAGACCTTGTCTCTAGAGATTCTGTTAAGAGTTGAGATATCAGTACAATAAAACTAAAGTTATATATAGTACTGCCTGAAAGGATATTACTGTTTTTCTTTAAGGAAATGTAATAAAGTAGGAAATGACAAAACAGAGCCAGGCATGATGCTGTACACCTATAATACCAGCACTTGGGAGGCTGAGGCAGGAAGATCACTGGGAGTGTGAGGCAAGCTTTGGCTGTGTAATGAGTTCAAGGCCAGCCTGAACTACATAGTGAGACCTTGTTCAAAAAACAGAGATAAAAAATCAAAATGTAAATTTGTTACTATCACCATAATATCTCCCAGGGTTTGTTTTTTTCCTGGGAAGAATACAGAATAAAAATGAGAAACTTGTGTGTGTGTGTGTGTGTGTGTGTGTGTGTGTGTATGTGTGTGTGTTGCTGAGGATCAGACCCAGAGTGCCGCATGTGCTAGGCAAGTGTCCTACTCCGGGCTACTTCCCAGCCCTGAGTTTGAGCCTTTTTTTGGGGGGGAGCGGGGAAGGTTGTTTGTTGTTGAGATAGGGTATTGCTGTGTAAGTGAGATGGCTGGATTTGAACTCACTATAGCTCAGGCTCAAGATCCTCTTGCCTCAGCCTCCTAGGTGCTGGCATAACAAGTATATGCACTCCCCTAGCCTGATAATGAGTTTTAGTTATTTTTTTCTAATCAGTTTAGATACACAGACTTATTTACATGTCTGTTCCTTCATGGCTTTGATTTTTTTTTTTTTTTTTTTGGCATAGGGAATTGAACTCAGGACCTCACGCTTACAAGAAAGGCACTGTGCCACTGAGCTATATCCTTGGTCCCAGACTTTAAATTTAAAGGAAGACAATAGCTCTTGGGCACCAAGTTTTGATTATTTTCCTCCGATAATTTTTTTAACAGTGTGGGGGATCAAACCCCATGTCTTGTAAATGCTAAGCCTTTTGTTGTGATAAAATTCACATATGTAAACCTTACCATGTTAAACATCTTTAAAGTCTGCAAATCAGTGAATGTTTTAGTGTGTTCAGTGTTTCATATGTTGGTATTTGACTTGCACTTTTATTTTTGAAAGGAAGGAAAACTATTAAGCCACAATCCAGAGACCCAGCAAGTAGATATAGAAATCCTGTCCTCCTTACCTGGTGAGTCTTTTAGAAAGCAACAAAAACGTAGGCTCCTCCTACTTACAGGTGCCCCGCGCAGTCCTGCTCGTCGCCTCTGTCCGGCCCCTGTGCTCTGTGTCAGCCACCTCCACTGCCCACTGGGGCCCTGCGGCCTGGGGCTGCTTTCTGCTCCTTGGGACCTCTGTCTTCTGACTGGTGTTGGATTGATTCTCAAAGCTGTCATACTAGGTCTTCTAATCACTGTAGTGACATGCTTCCATAAAAGATTACGTAAGCTGGTGAACTTGATGGCAAAAAGAGCTGTTT
The DNA here is from genome assembly GCA_004027915.1 of Capromys pilorides. Taxonomy (NCBI): domain Eukaryota; kingdom Metazoa; phylum Chordata; class Mammalia; order Rodentia; family Capromyidae; genus Capromys; species Capromys pilorides. The sequence goes on from PVKN010008976.1 coordinate 16,344, forward strand.
CTAGGTAGCCTAAGTTGAATGTTGACTCAGGAGCCTTCCGGGAAAAGCGCTGCTAAAGCCCTGTGGGTGCTGTGTGTGGGTGGTCATCTGTGAACGACCGGGAGGCATTCTGTACAAATTGGGGAAGGCTCTGCATTTGGCTTGCCAGGAGAAGGTTTTCATGTTTACATCACTTAAAAAAAAAATCACTTCAAACAGATTAAAGCACCTGCTTAGGCAGATGCAGGGGCCAGGGGTTCAATCTCCAGCCTGCCATGCCAGCCCCGCCCCTGGAGTACACTGAGACAGCTATTAAGACTGGGTGTGGTGGCACATACCTATAATCCCAGCTTTTGGGAGGCTGAAAACAGGAGGATCACTGTGAGTCCTGTCTGTGTAGTGAGACCCTGTAGACCCTGTAGACCCTGTACTAAATACAAAAGAAAAGAAAAAAAAAAAAAATCACTTCAAGCCAGGCCTCGTGATGCACGCTATGATTGCAGCACTGAGGAAGCTGAGGCAGGAAGATCACTGCAAATTCGAGGCCAGCCTGGGTGACATAGTGAGGCTACGTCTCATAAATAAACCTCAAACTAAACCAAACAAAGAACCTCACTTCACATTAGCCAGTATGGTGGCATAGGCCTGTAATCCCAGCCCTCTAGGTGGCTGAGGTGGGAGGGTGCCAAGTTTGAACCCAGATCAGGCAACTTAATGACTTAGCAAGAATCTATCTCAAAATAAAGTAAAGATAGACTGGAGATGTAGCTCAGTGTAAAGGCCCTGATTTAAAAAAAAAAAAAAAAAATCAAAACTGGAAATTGTGGACAATATATTAAAGGGTATAGTTTGTAAAAGAAAAGCATCTCTGCTTAGTGAACTCATAAGGCATAATCATCCCTATTTCAAGAGATTGTTAGATGGGCACATGTTTGCGGATTCAGTCAGAATAGATTGTGAGGTGTGCGTGTATACGCCCTCTTGCATACTGCTTTATTAATCTGTGTACAGTGGTGCTGGGGATCGAACCCAGGGCCTTGCGTGTGCTAGTCAGTTGCATGTTATCTTAGCATCTCCCTGCATCATTGCTGATTGTCGCCATCTGTGGTGGTTCGGAATGTCTGGAATAAAAGGGTCTTTCCTACAGAGAGCTCAACTTGGAGTATGCTACAGGGTCCCCAGCCAGACAGCAGGGCGATCCCTTTCCGTTCAGCAGACTCTAAAGCACTTAGTTGTTTCTGTTTTTTGTGTTTATTTTTGCTTCGTAGTGAGTAAAAGAAAAATTCAATAGAAATTGGTGAAAAGAGTTTTCATCAAAATCCCTTCATGATACTAAGTAAGTGATAGATCAGTTTTCCTGCTTTCTTCTGATGTGGTTTCATTTGTAGAAATCCCCATTTTTAGAGATGGTGGACAGAGAGGTTCGTGGCCAAATTCCATGGACACAGCCTAGTCTCTGCTAGTCAGGCAAGACAGGTCTGTCAGTTCATCTCCATGAGAAATACAAATAGGCCTTCCTTTGCAAGGTTCTTGGCATTGTAGTTGCCAAGATTTTGCTAGCCTCAGTCCCCCAACAGTCCCGGATGTGTTTGCTGTAACTGTGTGACGCACTGGTGCGTGCAGGCAGCTAGCCTCTATGTAAGTAGCAGGGGCTACACGATGGCTGACCAATCACATCACTCCTTTCAAAGTCCAGCTACGACCAGTGCTTGCACCAGTCTGGTGTTTGCTAGCAGGCAGCAGTGCCGACAGCGGGGGCGCTGCCTCCCTGTCCCCGATGGTAAAAGCACAGACTTTTTGTTGGTTTATTTATTTCATCAAGTGAATAACAAAATGGGGATTGTCAGGCTGAGGCAGGAGGATCAGTGCGAGTTCAAGGCCAGCCTGAAGTGCATAGCGAGACCCTGTCTCAAAAAAGACAAAAAATAAATAACTGAAATGGGAATTGTCCCACAAAGAGGAAAGCTCAGTGGAGAGACAAAAAGTGATGAAAATGTTGGAAGTGCAACCAACTCGCATTTTTAAGGATGAAATAGCAAACTGGCGGGAACCCTGCCACCGCAGTTCGCATAGAGAACAGTGGCAAGAGTGAAGAGGTTGCCAGGCCATGGTGGTGCACACCTGTAATCCCAGCACTTGGGAGGCTGAGGCAGGAGGATCAGTGTGAGTTCAAGACCAGCATGGGTTACAAAAGTGAGCTCAAGACTAGCCTGAACTGCGTAGTGAGACCCTGTCTCTAAAAGACAAAGAGTGAACCTGTTAAAAATTTTCCCAGACACGACACCAGCAAAAGTGTTCACAAAGATTCCACAGAGTGAAAAAGGAGCAGAGTCGTAGAGCTGCTTCATGACTTAGACCCTCGAGGGTAAAATGCCAGAAGCTGATGCAGACCCAGAGAGGAGCAGACGGTCCGCGAGGCGTGGGAGAGGAGCTTGCTCAGCACAGTGCGGCACACAGCGAAGAGCAGCATTGTTGCGGCTGCCCCAGGACGGAAGTGCAGACGTAAATAGTGTTACCACTTTGGCATTTCCTTGTGCAACAAAGGCTTTGAATGTTGTGATGGCAGATTTTTACATTGTCAGACAATCACAGTTTTCCCCACTGCTGGATATGGTTTTGACTTGTGCAGTCATTTTTCTGAGCCCGTACTCGTGTGAGGCTGAAATGTGTGTGCTCCAGGTAGCAGATGTGTGTGATTTCTAAAGAGAGAGCAGCATTTTGTGTCACCGTCCTTGTGGACACAGCAACCTTTTGGGATTGTCGTATGGCTCCACATTCTGTTCTGGGAGTACCTGTTTCAGTTGAAGCTCTTTTTTTGTTTTTTAATTTATTCATTTCATACAGTTTTCACTACACAGCTCAGACTCGTAGTGATCATCATGTCTCAGCCTCCCCAGTGCTGGGATTACAGGTGTGGCTATCATGCCTGCTTTCAGCGACTGCCTCAGTGTGCCCAGGGTTCTAGGGCTGGCATGCTATACTGGGGATCGAACCTGGGTCCTTGCACTTGTCAGGCAGGCACTTAGACTACTGAGCTATCTCCTCAGCCCCCAAGTTCATTTCTCTCTGATGAATGGCAGGGAAGTGCCCTGGTGCTGGGACAGGGTTCTTCGAGGCCTCTCTGACTGTGTGCTCCGTGCCTGCCTGTGCACACCCAGCCTGCACAGCATTCGGGTTCGCTGTGACCGTCTCCCCAGTCAACTGAATTCCACGTGCAGTGACAGCTTAGTTGTGCAGAAGTGACTTACTGCATTGCCTCCCTTCCTCCTGGCTTTAGCTGTGAAGGAACCTGGGAAGTTTGACTTGGTTTATCACAATGAAAATGGAACTGAAGTGGTGGAATACGCTGTGACGCAGGAGAAGAAGGTAAGCGCGCTGCCTGGGCGGGTCTTCCCTTTTGCTGGGTAACCTGGGGTACAGAAGTTGATGCTGTCCTTTTATAAACTACCCAGGGCTAGGCTAAGGGGCATCTAGTCTTCTTTACAGAGTTGCAGTAACAAGTTACAGGTGCCAAATCACGGTGCCATCAGGGACCCCAAGAAGCTATGTGACAAGATGCCCAAACAACAAAAGGGTAGAGTTGCTTAAGATTGTAGTTAAGCGGGGCAGGCGGTACGCTTGTAACCCCAGCTCTTGTGAGACTGAGGCAGGAGCATCACTCCAAATTTGAGGTCAGCCTGGACTATGTACTGAATTCCAGGCCATTCTGAACTATATAAAAAGACCCTATCTTTAAAAAAAAAAAAAAAAAAAAAAAAATAGAGATTCCAGAAGAATAACATGGAACCTTTTATTGGCATGTGACATTTCAAGGTGGGCATATAGTATATTTATTATTATTATTATTATTATTATTATTATTTTATTTTATTTTTTGGTGGTACCAGGGATTGAACTCAGGACCTTGTACTTGCCAGGCAAGCACTTATTCCACTGAGCTATGTCCCGGCCCCCACCCCACTGCACCCCTTTTTTTTTTGGCTGGCTCAGGCTGCCTAAAGGGTCTGAAGGTGGGATTGAGGATTGAACTGCCGACCCCCATCCCTGTCTGGGATTGTGGGTGCAAGCACTTAAACCACTGCACTGTCCTGAAAGTCCCCAGGCATGTAGTGTATAGTTTAACCAGTCTTCACAAGTAATGAGACCCAGTAACCAGACTCCGATCAAGAACAGATTCTGGGGGTGCTGGTGAGATAGCTCAGAAGTCTAGAGCACCTGCTTAGGCAAGCTTAGGCAACTGCAAGGGTCTGCGGTTCAATACCCAGCACGACATGCAGTGCCAGGTTCTCCCCCCCCCCCCCCCAGGCAGGCTGAGCCGGCTATAATGTACGTATGTACCTATGTACGTACATACATACATACATAAGGTTTTTTTTTAAAGAAATCTTTTTAAAGATTCTGGGTGGCCCTCAGAAGGCTTCTCATGTGCCCTCGTAGCTACTGCTACCACCGTGGCTCTGACTTGTTATAGCAGAGGTGGTGTAAAAGTGAGAAAAAGCAGGAGTCTGTCCTTTAAATTGCCATCTTAGGAAGTACAACATCTGGCTCAGACCCTTTTAGACGATAAACTGAGAAGTCGCTGGCCATGGCGTGCTGCTCTCTAAACTAGACGTGGGGTACACGCTTGCAGTCCCAGCGCTCAGGAGGCTGAGGAGGAGGATCCCTGTGAATCTGAGGCCAGCCTAGCTGTGGAGTGAGCTCAAGGCCAGCCTGAACTGTGAGACCCTGTCTCTTAATGTGTTCATACGTGGAATGTGATGTTAGTTGTCTCGTTAATTTCAGTATTGAGAATTCACATTTTGTATGAGTTATAAACATGTAAAAACCCTGACCCAGACTGTGTTTTCCTTCATTTTTGAAGGTTGAGGACTTATTTGAGAAGTACATTTTTAGGAGTTTTGGCAGGCTCTGCCACTTGGTCCAGCCTCTTGTACTCTATTTGTGTAGATAAGCAGTTCTTGTTAGAATGTATTCCTTGAATACTGCTTTGGAAAGTAAACTTCGGCAGCCTTTCCATCCTCTCAGCAGAGACTAAACTAGAAAGCTTGTAGTTCTCCTTGGTGACACTAGATGGCTCTCATTGGTCATCCATGTGACCAAGGGCACCTGGCTTGGTCTAGATGAGTTGCAGTTCTATATTTATTTATTTATTTATTTATTATTTTTTTGTCCTTTTGAGAGAGGGTCTTGCTATGCAGTTCAGGCTGGCCTTGAGCTCACTTTTGTAGCCCAGGCTGGTCTCGAACTCACACTGATCCTCCTGCCTCAGCCTCCCAAGTGCTGGGATTGCAGGTGTGCACCACCACAGCAGTTCTATTTTTAAGAAGAGCAGAGCTGTGTGAAAGGGCATCTGTCACCTCCTGACACCAGCTTGGGCCACCAGTCCACAGGGCCAGTCCTCCTGACACCTTCTCACCTCCTACCTTACTCAGTCTGTCGAGCCCTTACAACTCATGCTCTAACTCAAGGAAGAGGAAATACGTTTGCTCTAAAAGTTAGGTGCATGCTTGGTGAGTTCTGATAGTCTGAACTCAATTTCCTGGTGCAAAATTATTCTGGCTCTTGAACTGTTCTATACAAATGGAAATTTACTTGACTAACCTAAATTTTATTAACTTACTAAAAGCTTATTAAGTTACAAAAGACTACGTGACCTCAGAAGAAGCACTGAGATGGAGTATTTTATATTTTTCCTCAGATCACCGTTTTCTGGAGAGATCTGATTGACCCAAGACTGATTATGGAGCCTGTGGGTGTTGCCCCCAACGCCCAGCTTGTTGGGGTGTGAGTGCTCCCCTGGTGGTCCGTTGTGGTGATTGTGAAAGTGACTGCAACTTGAGCTATTTTTAAAAGAAGATTTGGAAGTTGTGTGTATTCTTTGTTATCCTCGTTTTACTGTTTAGGGAAAAAAATCTACCTCATCGTTTAAAATTGAGTGTTGGTTTGTAGACCTTTTTTTCCTTCAGGTTGACTTCAGTTAACAAAATTTAAAAGACAACATTCCCCACAGGCATTGTTACTTTTGGTTTCTTTTTTCTGTTTTTTTTGGCCATTGGCACATCCGTCGCAGGTTTATATATAGTACCAAGTGCAAAACTAGGCTGCATATCTTGTCTTGATAAGTTTTATTAAGTGACATTTAAAAAAAGTAAAACGTTGCTTCAGCTAATTTTTTTAACATTTGAGCTGTTCCATTAAATATGGAACGTCTTATAAATTTCAAGTATTTATACTTATAGTTGCCAAGAATTAACAGGTAGCTAGGTTTGTTGCAGGCAGTGAGTTAAGGGATTCTTTCACCTTTTTTCCAACTTGCAAGTTAAGGATTTTTCAGGCAAACCTGTGCAGGGCTGTGCAAATGACACCTCGCATGTGTCGGAGGGGAGCCGGGGTGCACTCGGCTGGAGGACTCACCGCACGTGAGCAGTGAGTGGGCCACTGTGCCACGAGACGCCCAGCATGGGGTCGGTGAGCCAGAGGGAGGGTCCTGAAGAGAAATGGCCTTTGCTGAAGTGTCTAAATATATGATGTGAAAGTTGCTTTCTTTTAACAGAAGACCAGATCCCTCCTTCAACTCTGCAAATTTCTAAATAAAATCGCAATGATTTGAACTTAATGTCCTCACTGAGCTGTCATGTGTAGTTGGATATTGCAAAGTATTTCTTGGTGTACAGTGACCCAAGAGGTTGCGGGTAGCCCCAGCACTGGGGAGGCTGAGGCAGGAGGATTGTTGTGAGTTTGAGACCAACGTGGGCTACAAAGTGAGCTCAAGGCCAGCCTGAACTGCATAATGAGACCGTGTCTCTAAAAAAAGAGAAAATAAAAAATAAAAAAATTCACGAGGTTACAATTTCTCCAAGCAAAAAGGCTGGCCGTGGTGGAAGGGTCTGATTCACAGTTTGGTCCGGTGTTGTCCATCTGGTCCAGAGCCTCTAGGTGAGTGAAGCTGCCTTCCGGTTCTCTTGTGTATAACATGGATGTGTATCATGCTGTGTAGGAGTCAGGAGGATGCAGCTCTGGTAGGGCATTTGCCTAATGCCAGTGAGGTTCTAGGTTCACTCCCCAGCACTGCCACAAAAATCTGTAGGTGAAGTGAGAAGTATTACTCCAAGAAGAGAAGGTAAGAGCCGGATGTGGTGGTACATATCTGTGATCCCTGTGTCGTGGGTTTGAGTCCAGCCTGGGCAACTTAATAAGACCCTGTCTCAAAATGAAAATATTATGAAAGGGCTGGCGTAGCTCAGTGCAGAAGCTTTGAGTTCAACCCCCGGTCTTTGTACTTGCAAACAAACTGAAAAGTGAGTGAGGTCTTGACAGAGAGCTTCTCTGTACCCTGCCTTTCAGGACTTGAGAAGCAAGAGAACTAGTCAAACTGAGCATACTGACATGTACCTATCATACGTATAATCCCAGTGCTTGGGAGGCTGACACAGGAGGATCATGAGTTTGAGGCCAGCCTGGGCCAGCAAGAGTGTGTCTCCAGAAGAAGAACAACAAAAAACATACATATTACCTGGCAAGTGCAAGGGCCTGAGTTCAATTCCTGGTACCAAAAAAACAGAAGATGAAAAGTTGAGCATGGCTGTGCACACCTCAAATCCCAGTGCTTGGGACCTCAGGCAGGAGGATCACAGAGTTGGAGGGCAGCCTGGGCTACAGAATGGAACCCTGTCTCAAAAACAAGCAAAACACTAAAAGACAGTCCTTGGTTCACTAAAGAGCACTGTCGCCATCAGGGTGTGTGTTCAGATTACAGTCAGCGCGTGCCTTACCATCTCCCCAGTGGTGATGCAGAAAGTGATGAAATCAACGCAGGGTCCTGACCAGCTCTGTCAGAAACACGCTACTGATTGGGAGCACAAGGACCCCTGCCCAGTGCCTCTCAGTTTGCTTGGTGAAACTTGGGCTTCATCTCTCCACCTCATGTGTGCTGATGCCCATGCACGTGTTCGTGTTCTTGCTCCTTGCATTCAGGGATTTCCTTTCCAGTTGTACTCAGAAGTGCTTAGCAACACTGTCTTTTTTTTTTTTTTTTTTTTTTTTTTTTG
>PVKN010008977.1:0-24370 GCA_004027915.1 Capromys pilorides
TGTATTATGTACGTGTACCAATGCCACACAAGGAATGTAAACATTATTACCACAAACATGTACTGAAAGAAAAAGAAGATAATGACATTGAAAAGGAATATTTAAAGTCCATTTGTCATAATTCTGGAATATTTGAAGCAGAAATATTTTAATTTTATACTTACATCTTAAATTATTCTATACTCTAATTCTATGATGCAGAAACATTTTAATTCAACATCTACTACTGATTTTGCAAGCCTGCCAACCTATTTCCAGTGTAAATAAATTTTATTTTCTTTTCAAAATGGCATGTCTAAGACCCACATAAAAAGAAAGAAAGAAAAATAAACTGAGTAAAATTGACAGCATACTACATGGTACTAATGATTACTAACCTCAAGGAAACCTTAATAAAAACTATTCTAAATTAAACACAAAGAAGAAACAAAAAGACCAAAATGAAATCATCATTGCTCAGCCCTGGAGCAACACTCTACGGACTAAGATGTGCACCACTGGAGATTGTGGCAGCCAGGAGAAGAGACAGTCCAAAGAAGAGGAAAAAAACTGAAGCAAATAGGACACAAAAAGAAAAACTGACACCTTTGAAGAAAACTGAACTTACAAAAACAAGAAACTCAAAGAGCTTCATAAAGAAGAAATGTGAGGAAATTTCATGGGGGTTATATCATAACTTAATGCTAAGCACCCCTGATAGAGAAAAAGCATGAAATTCGTCAGAAGGTGGAAAAATGTTACATGTAGTTGAGTTAAGGTAAGAAAACAATAATTTTCTTAACAGGAACAATAGGAGAAACCAAACAATGAAGAAACTGTTTTCAAATTACCAGAGTGAAACAATAAATCTGTTAAACTAGAATTTCATACCTAGCAAAACTATTTTTCAGGCTGGGGATATAGCTCAGTGGCACAAGTGCCTGCCTAGCGAGCACAAGGTCCTAAGTTTGATTCCCAGTACTCAAAAAAACATTTTCAGATACAAACATAAAAAACTTTCTAAGATATGCATGTGAGAAAAATCCATTGTCAACAAACCAGCACAATATAAATATGTAAAAGCTAGATTTCTGGCAGAAGTGCAATGAGATTATTTGGAAATATGCTTTTTTGCACCTAGGAAGCACATCAAACATACAAATCCTGTGGATAAATGTAAAATTACTTTTTATTATTTTAAAGTTTTCTCTAAAAGCAAAAATCAAAAATGATCACAGTGTATTGATGTTTTATAACATACTCAGACATGAAATATGAGATCATCAAGAAAGCCTAGAGAGGAGAAATGAGAGGACACTATCATAAGACATTTACTTGTAACATGCTGTATTGCAAAGCCAACGAACACAGCAGGAATTAGAACTCACAAGTAGCTATTTCAATACAAAAGGTAATGGTTACAATCCCAATAGGAGGATTACATCGAATTTTTTAAATACTCTAATAAAAAAAGGAAAAAGGGAACAAAAATAGATGATGCAAACAAAAGTGAATGGAATGGCAGATTTATAGAGAGCCCTATAAATTATCTTGACAAATGTAAATTATCTATGCACAACAACCAAAAGGCAGCAATTGCAAAAACTGAACAGAGGGCCAGAGGCAGAGCTCAAGGGTGCAGCTCCTTCCTGCCAAGCACAGCCTTGAGTTCGATCCAGGGACACAAAAGAAAAACTGAATAGAAAATCAAGATCCAAATACACACTGGCCATTCCCCACATGCCTTCTCTCTTTTTCATTTCTAAAAATTGGTTACATGCAAGAGAAAGGAAAAGATGAGCCTGCTATATGAAGCAAAGGAAACTGGAAGTGACTACATTAATATTAGAGTGTGATTTTAGAGTGAAATAAAACAGGGGGGAAAGATTATTTGAGAATAAAGAGATCAAAATCTTAATACATAATAACGGAGACTGAAAACCCATGAAGACAAAATTGATATAGCTAAAAAACTAAAAAAAAAAAAAAGATAAGCAAACCAAGTAGATTTCTTTCAGCAACTGACAAAACAAGTAGACACAAAATCAGTGAATGCACGGAAGTCTTGGACAAAACTCACAATTGATATTTATTCTTTTTCAAGTGCATATGAACTGGATAGCAGGACCATCCATATACAATTTCATAAAATAGGTTTAGATACACTTCAAAAGAACAGAAATCATTAAAAAGTAAGTTCCTCTGCTATTGCAGAAAAAATTAGAAATTAATAACGTGAATATACTTGGGAGGTTGAGGCAGGAGGATCAATGTGAATTTGAGACCAGCCTGGGCTACAAAAGTGAGCTCAAGGCCAACCTGAACTGAATAGTGAGACCCTGTCTCAAAAAAAAGACAAAAAAAAAAAGTGAATAAATCAAGAAGCTCCTCGAATTTAAAAAAAAGTGTAAAATATCCTGTGAGCCAAATATTGCAATTAAAATTAAACTATATTTTGAAATAAAGAAATTAAAATATTGTGGTTGGCAATTGAGTTAGATGGAAATATTATAGGCAATCAGGGCTAGGTTCTCAAAGCAGCAAGTGCAGAAGGGGAGACACCTTGCAGCTGTCCAAGAGACAGAAACTTCCTCTGTGGACCAGACTTTAAGATTAGTGATGAAGCAAGTTTACTCACACACCTCCCTTGGGATGGATATCAAGGGTTGACATTCTAACTAGGTATCTATCACCTTGAGAAAGCCAGAGAATCACTAACCCAACCACCTGCAGAAAGAGCCCCATTCTGTATCCATGTTCTCTTGCTACATGATGTGCTTCCCCACTTGATCTCAAGTTAATCAATTTTACCTGAGCAGTTACGCTTGCAATCCTATTGGGTGGCCATAGTTTTGCCTCACGTAATGTCCACTTTGCAAGTTCCTATGCTTCCCAGCTTACACCGGCCTCACCTCATGGATTGCTGTGTAAAAATCCCTAGAAATGGTAGGGTCTTTGGCAATCAACTCGGGTCCCCTTCTGTCTCTCTCAGATAAAAGCTTTATTTCTCTCAATGAGTATTTTCTGATTTTAACCTCCATTGTTCCTAAAATTTATTCTTCAAGTTTAGAGAACACAATCTTGTCCCAGATATCAAGCAGTTTGGGAGTTTCTTCTTTAAAAAGAGAATAAGAGACGAGGAAAAAATACCATAGGATTGACCTGCTACAATTTTTTATTTGGTAGGATTTCTAAATTTCTGCATAAAAATGTATTCCTTAGTTACTTTTTACTCATTGCTGGGACAAATACCAGACACTCAAAATGAAAGAAGGAAAGGTTTATTTAGCTCACAGTTTGTGGAAGTTTCAGTCCATACTCCACTGGCTCCAAGGTAAACAACAGCAGTTCTCAGTGGCAGAAAATAATGAAGAGCGGAGAAGGGGCAGCAGCTGTGGCATCCATCAAACCTCTCTCTTTCAAATTCTGTGCCAGCACTCTGCTGTGGAAGTCGGAGCTCCTCCCAAGAGGCTGCGAAGATCAAGCTCCTTCAAAGACCAGGACTTCTTCAAGGAAGCAGGGCAGGGAAGAGCCTGGCAAGGCCTTCCTCAACTCTTTTTTTATATACCTTTTGTGCTGAGTCACTCTGGGGTGGACCATCTGGCCCTAGGGTGGAACCAATCCCGTCCCAGAGAAGGCCCTCCACATCCTGCAGGACGGGGACCCCACAACCCAGAACCAGCCCAGCCCATCCAGCCAAGCTTCCTCAAGTTAATACAATATATCAACTACCACAGTGTGTAATTTTTTATCACATTCTATAAGGATTTAGTAGAATATCAACGATTGGTGGAAAATACCAGTTCTATGTTAAGTCTAAGGTGTTTGATATTCAGAAAGATAGTGATGTTAAGCTCAAGTACCTATGTTATAGGGTAATAGTACCACTAAGCTTCTCTTCTGGAGGGTTAACAGTTTAAGTTTGCAGACCAAAAAATTAGAGAAAAAGAAGGGCTACAAAGATAACCAATATTTTGGCTCTAGTTCCTCTAGGTCAGTGAGGACTCAGGACATAAAGAGAACCTGTACTGTAACATCCTATAACTCGGTGTTGTCCCAAATTTTCTGTTCAAGGAGATTATGGGACCATGGAGGAAAGGGATCAATGATATATAATGCACCTAAGGAGAGTCACCTAGAGAGAAAACATTCTCTCAGTCTTTCACAGAGAACAAATTATTCAAGCAGTGGCTGCAACTCATCCAGATGGTGACACTTACAAAAGTTCTATAAAATGCTTTATATGGCTTCAGGGTAAATTCTGAGGGGATATGACTTACCTTGTCAGATACAGAAGTTACATTCTTTGTTATATAGCTCTTGCTTTACCTTATTCTTAACCATCCAGCAGAAAAGTTTAACCAGGAGAGATAAAAAATAAAGCCATATTAATATGCTGAGCTGTAAAAGGCTCAGGTCAACAGCTTCTGACATTGCCAGTTCTGCTGCTAACCTACTACTATTATGCACTATTGGACTATACATACAACTACTTTCTCTTAGTTCAATGAGAAGAAATATTTGTACTAATAGTGTTTGGAAAAGTTATCATGTCTGCATCTTGTACTCTGAACAACTACTATGAAGAAAACAATATGCATTATATCAATTATTGTGGCTCAAGGGCCTAAGTTCAATTCCCAGTTCTACAAACAAAAAAAAATTGTAGCTGTCTTACTAATGTGTTTTGAAACTGCCTCATTGTTATTTCTTTCTTCTTAAAATTAATAAAATTAAAAATAATAAAGTAATTTAAATAATAAAAGTGCATAATAAGATGAGTTTTTTCTAAAAATGCAAATTTGGTTTAGCAGTTTAAAATCAATATAATTCATTCTTAATAAACTAAAACAAGCACACATTTTACTATCTTAATAGATAGCAAAAAGGGGCTAGGGAGATAGCTCAGTGGCATAATAAGCACCTGCCTGGCAAGTGCAAGGCCCTGAGTTCAGTCCCTGAGACCTATAAAAATGAAAAAATAAAAAAGGTGTAGTCACTCAATAGATAGCAAAAAGTTTCCACCTTTATCAACCACCATTCATGAAAGACACTCACAGAGAACTAGAAATAGAAGAGACCTCCTTCTTTTATGGAAATGTTATCTCCAGGAAGCTAAAGGAATATCGCACTTGATAGTAACAGGCCAACTGTTTCTAAGATCAGGTAAAAAGCAAGAATAGCCAAACTCACCTCTTCTACTCAACCCTATAAAGAGACGCTAGAAAAACATGCTGGAAAAGTAAATGCAACACTCAAAGTTTGAAAAAGTGCAAGCAATAATTTTTATTTGCAGATTATATGATTGTGCAAAAATGCAGAAATCTATCCAAAAAAACTATAGTCTTCTCAATACTAGTTGAGACTAGCAGGTTGCAAAATAAAGATTGATAGGTAATAAACTGTAGTTCTGTGAACTAGCACTAACTAAAATTCAAAATTAAGGGCCAGGGAGATAACTCAGTGGTATAAGCACCTGCCTGGCAAGTGCAAGTTCCCAAGTTTGATCCCTGGTATCGCAAAAAAAAAAAATAAATGAATGAATAAATAAGTAAAATTAAAAATTAAAAGTCTAATTCAAAATAGCATCTAATTCAATCCCTGGTACTGCAAAATAAATAAATACATAAATATATAAATAAATAAATGTTTAAAATAGAAGAAAAAAATGAAAGTGTTGATATTCTGGGCCCTTGAAACTTGACACTGTGATACAAAGAGAACAGAAGTGTTAATACCAGGCCCATAGAATGCCCATCAACTTGCACTGTCATCTGACAACGTGAAGCAAAGCATGTCTGTTCCTTCTCATTGCGAGGAGGAGAGAAAAGTACATTCTCCAGATAACAGCTGCTCCCCATGTACCTAAGACTATGTGATTTGTTGTGGTGAAGATTCCACATCTGGCCACTGGGCTATCTGATTGTCCCCTCCACCTCCGGGTTTTATGGGGTCACACAGGAACATAGTAAGGGTGTGAAGGGGAGCACAGCTTCTACATCCTGGAAATCTGCATCCTCATCTGCCTCGTTCATCAACTCTGACACTGTGTAACATCTAACTCTCAGCAAAAGCCAAAAGGATATAAAGTGTCACTTAACAGGGAGGAGTTACTTCTCCAGGACCAGGAGATCCAGGAAAATTTTGCTTTTCAAGATTTAGTAGTACATTGGCTCAAGTATCCCCATGCAGGCTTCAGAATCACACAGTTTTCTAAAAAGGCCTTTCTTGACTCAAGGAGACTTTCCAGGTCAGAGGATTTGGTATTTGCAGGAATCCCACTATTACAGTTCAACCCTGGCCTTATCTTCAGCTTCCCCTGGCTTCTTGCTGTAAGAAGTAAGACTCTATGCTGTGAAGGCCCGTGTTGACCTCATATGTCACATGTAGTCACTAATCCCTTTAGCTCTTCATCACCTTCCCCCAACCTATCGACAGCACTCTGCAGTGGCAGCTTCCATAGTCTTTGTTATTATGTCCTGGAAACTTCTCAAATGCCCAAGATGTTACACTTGCCAGTGCATTGCTCAACTGCTCTTTCACCCCCATTCACCATTTGTGATTTTTTAAATATTATTTAACTGCAGCATTCCCAGGCCTGCCATGCTCCTAGCTAGTACTAGTAGCTCACAGCTGGGGCTGCACTAACCTCCTATCTCACAATTTGCCCACCCAGGTGACTCTTGGTCTCCAATTATCTTGGGTTGGCTTCCCAAGAAAATAGACTCGAGATGGATTTTTTTCTATGTGACACTTACTGGGAGTCTTCCGAGGGGCACGCTTGGAGGAAAAAGTGGGTGAAGCAGAGCTGAATAGAGAAGCTGAATCTAAACCTGGCTACAGGAAAGACAAATAGAAGTCTCACACAGACCTACCTGAGGAGAAGAAATACCCTTCAGACTTTTCCTAGATTACAGAGAGGGCTGTGGCTTTGTATCTTCAAAATGGCTGGACTAGAATGTGGGCTGCTTCTGAAAAGGGGCATCAACACTGAATGCACCCACTTTCTTTGGTCAAGGGAAATTTCTAGGCTGTTTTTTGGCCAAGAGAAATCAGTGTCCAATTCTCCTGGTAGCTGGAGTAATGAATAATCATACTCAGAAGTGGGGATCTAAGCCAAATGCCAGTTTATCCACTGTGTACCAGTGATTGTTTCGATTTGAAATATCCCCTAAAACTCTCATGCTGAAGGCTTGTTGCTTGTTCATGGGCTTCTGGGGAGACAATTGGGAAGGGCTCCAACTTCACCAAATGGATTAATCCACTGATGGGTTGCGCTGTGATGACGTCAGTGAGGGTAATGTTGATGTAGATGATGGCCTTCACTGAAGGGGGTGAGTCATAACTCTCCTCTAGTCCTGTGCCCTGTCTGTGTGCTCCAGCCTCCAGGAAGGGAATAGCCTTCCTCCACACACCTTTCCACCCTGTTGTTTGGCCTCACCATGGCACAAAGCAGTGGGACCAGTCTACTGTGGACTGGAGCCTTTGAAACTGGACCAAAATAAGTATTTTCTCCTTTATATTGTTTGCATTGTGCATGTTGTCACAGTGAAGGAAAGCTGACAGCAGTACTCTTTTTTTTTTCTTTGTAGCAGGCTTTTTTATAGCAGTTTTTGGTTTACAGCAGAGCTAAGCAGAAAGAGCAGAGTTCCCCTATACCTTCCACACACAGTGTCCTTTAATCTCAAAAACATCCCATCTCAGTGATACATTTCTTACAACTGATGAAGCTACATTAAGAGATATTATTCTCACCTCAGATTTGTGGTGTAGAGTTCATTCTGTTTTACATTCCAAAGGTTCAGATGTGTGTGTGTATGTGTGTGTGTGCATATGTGTGTGCATATGTGCGTGCATATGTGTGTGTGTGTGTGTGTGTGTGTGTGTGTGTGTCACAGCATGAGTCACTTAGGAACCATGGATCTTTTCACTGCATCCATAGGTCAAACTTTTCCATACCGTGTAAACCTTCCAGGAAGACTTCCATGTTTCTGAGTTTCTCTATTTCTCTTCCTGATGTTACAGTTCATATTTTTCAGCATTAATATTACATTGTCTGGATGTACTCTAATTCATTTATTTACGTATCAAAGGACATTTAGTTGCCTGCAAGCTCTGGAAATTATGTGTGAAACTGCTAACAATGCCTACGACACCTTTTGATGTACATATCTAGTATATTAATGACCTGCTCGTCCCAAGCTGCAGCACACCCTTTTCCCTCTGACTGTGCTGCTGCATAGCAATACTGCACAATGGAAGCCCTCCAGCCTGCTCCACCTACCAGTGAGCAAGCAGGCTCAAGGCAGGAGCTGCTTGCACGGAAAACTGTTTTACCTCACTCACCTTTACCAGCACTTTTTTTTTTTTTACTTTGATGCATCTATTTGGATGTTTATTGAAAAACAAATATAGGCAAAAGATGTAAACAGATTACCTGCCTATTTACCAAGATCCTTGACTAAGAATCTATAGGAAAGACTTCATCTTTCATATGTCATAGGCATAACCCACAGACATTAAAAAAAAGAAAAGAAAAGAAAGAAACTCAAATAAGCCACAAACAACACAGCCTACAGCATGCCCACAGGGTGACCAGAACACTAGAAACTGCAATATTTATGAAAGTGATGAAATAAAGACCCAAAACCAACAGCAACAGCTTCGGGCCTCATCCTGGAGCGGAAAACTGGAGACAGGTTTTTCGGGGGGGGGGGGGTACATTGAGGAGAAACACATATAACATCTTCTCCCACTCTCACAGGGGAAATAGCAGGAAATGTCTGAAAGGGCAGGCTAGCCATTGGAGAAGCTAAGGCAAAGAGCGGGAAAGCACCCCTGTGACGAAGGCAGCTGTGGGAAACACAGGCTCAAGCACAGAGAACCAACATAGACGAGCAGTCGCCCCGGAGGGCTGTGGATAACATCACGGAAAAAAAGCCCCCAACCTACACACACTCAAGTTGTGAACGTTCACAGTTCGTGGATGTAGCACCGTGCCCGCTGTCGGGGTTGTGCTAGTTGGCACCTACTGCACAGTGCGCGTGCGCGCCAGCCAAGGCCCAGTCAGAGCCCCGGGTGTCCGGAAGCAGGAGGAAGAGCAGTGCTGATGCAGAGGGGACCCGAGGAAGCGCACCACAGTAACCATGGAAGCAAAAGTGAAGCCAGCTTGCTTACAGTTGCTGTATCACTACTGCGCCACTAACTCAAGATAGCTGAAAAAGTAGAAAAAAAGGTACAGTATTTGCGGGCTTGGATTTTTTATGCTTTACATTGTACATTTGCATCAAAGGTGTTTGAAACTGACATTGTCAGACCTAGGAATGAATCTGGCTCAGGAATGTTCTCCCAGACGGGAGCTCATTTGTATAACTTGGAGACTTATTACACAAGTAGAATGAAGCACACCTATCACCCAGAAGACAGTTTGCATGAACACTTACAAATATACACAAAAGAAGAAACTTTCACATATGTACTGCTGAAGCGAGCACAAGAGGGAACTTGTGTGCAAAGACATCTAATAGGCATCCAAAATGCCCAGACATTTCCGGGATCCTTTGCTTGGAATATGAATGTGAATATATATATATATATATATATATATATATATATATATATATATTTCTAAAGAGTCTTGATATATATAGATGTAAGTATAGATATAGATATATAGCTATATAGATAGAGGTATATATAGGTATATCTATATATATAGATATAGATATATAGATATATATCAAGAGTACATGGATACTCTTTAGGATTAACAGAAAAAAACATAAAATCACTATAAGATAAAAATGAAATGTGACCATCAAAAAATTTCAGCTCACTCAACTCTTTATAAGTTCCACCTAAAATAGAAGAAAGTCATGACGCAACATACCAGTCTTAGGTAAATTAAGCATTAGGTAAAGGAAACAAGCAATGGTAGATATAAAATAGCATCATGAGTTAGAAATGCAAAACTCTCAGGCTGGGGAGACAGCTCAATGGCATAAGCCCCTGCCTGGCAAGCACAAGGTCCTGAGTTTAGTCTCCAATGCCAAAAGAAAGGAAGGAAAGAAGGAAGGAAGGAAGGAAGGAAGGAAGGAAGGAAGGAAGGAGGGAAGACAGAGAAAGAAAGAGACTAAGTTATCAGCTATAAAGGAGAGCAAGATTTTGCTAAAGCTTATTGCCTCAGAGATGCTAAAAATGCATGTAGTCAAGAAAATAAAAATAAAATGAAAAAATTAGAAGCAATCTAAAAATAAGAGATATTAAAAATTATAAAGAGAATCCAGTACATCTAATAGTTTATATGTATAATATAGAACTTACATACCATAGTTTATATATTATATATGTGTTGTACATGTACCATATAATGTATTTCTGAAAGGAAACAGAAAATGAAATAGTACTAATATTTCAGGCTATCATCCAAAAACATTTTCTTAAAAAATAAGACATGAATACTCATAGTTTAAAATATTCATTTGTGAAAATGTACTTTGCATGGGCAATACTTAGACACATTTTAGGCAAATGATTGGACTTTAAAGCTAACACAGACAAACCAGACTGAAGGAACATTTTAGACTCCCATGACAATAGAAGGTATTTACGTCCTTTCCTGGGCTGGGCAGGACAGGCTGTCTCTGTGGGTCCAGGCTGACCTGAACTCACGAAGTAGCTGGCTGGCCTCCTGTTTGCAGCGATCCTGCCTCAGTCTCCTGAGTGCTGGGATTCTAGGCATACACCACCATGCCCTGACAAAAATAATTTATCTACAAGGAAGAAAAAAGTTAACACCAGGCTTCTCAAAACTAGCTCAGAAACTAAAACAAAAGTAAACAATTATTTTTTAAGATTCAAAAGGGAAAAAAATGAACCAGAGATTTTATACTCAGCTCAAGTATTCTTCCAAAGCCAAGTCTAAAGCTGAGCTTTTTTTAAACATTTAAAAACTCGAGCTCAGCAGATTAAAGCGCCTACACGCAGGAACAGGGGCCAGGGTTTGATCCCTGGCCTGCCTTGCCGGCCCTGCCCCTGGAGTGCACTGAGACAGCAATTGCAACTAGGCATGGTGGCGCCCACCTTTAATCCTAGCTCTTGGGAGGCTGTAAAGACCCTGTACATCCTTCCCTAAAATACTATATACATACCATATATATATATCAACTCAAAGGAAACTACAGGACAAGTTCAGCAGCTGTGGTCCGGAAGCCTCAGGACTCGCTGACTGGCCTCAGAGCACAAAATGGTTGCCAGTAGGGGATTCAGATCAGGTAAGAGACAGCTGAGACCAGAAAAATGGCTAACAGTGACAAAGGAGAAATCCAATAGTAAGTGTAAGAGCGGAATGACGACCAGGACAAAACAGTGAGTGCAAGTCCCATGTGCCCACTGAGTAATGCGTGAGGAGAAAGAACAGGGACAGAATAACCTTAACCGCTGCACCTGCCTCAGCCCTAGCACAGGCCTAGAGCTCTGTTTTCACTTCTCCAGAATGCACTGGCTCTCATCCTCAACAGAGTGCATTAGTTGTGAGTAGTGAAAATAATGGCTCCGATTTTAAATTTAAAATTTCACTCAAATCCCGGTAATTAATTCTCCCTGTCAGCAGAGCTCACTGCCCTTCCAATACCAAGGGTCACTTTCCCTCCCAGGCGAAAGCAGCACAGGGCAGCCTCCTGCACGCCACTCTCCCCAGCAGCTACCATGGCGCTTGCTCAGAAAATTCACCTTCGTAATTCCATGGATTACAAAATAGCAAGATGGCGCGAGAGAAGACGTGATGTTCTCCCAAATGCACATTGGTGTGCATGCGCTGCCCTTCACTTCTCCTTCCTGCCTGTCTCCAGTATTCATGCCTCCTTCCTGGGATTCCTCCCCTGCCCTCCAAAGTGAGTCCACTGGGACAAAGCTCTCAGACTGCTCCACGCTGACAGCTATTAGGAAAGGAAGAAAGAATGGAGCCGCATTCAGAAAACATCAAGAAACAGAAGAATCCAAGACAGGTTATTTTGCATAAGGCAGAATTTTAAATAACTCTTTCCACCAAATTACTCATCCTGCAGCATTACAGTCCAACTGCACTTTCTGGGAACTGTATTTGGTCTTTAGGTCTCTTTCCATCTTAGGGCTGTGGGAGAGAGTTACTCCTGTCCAGAGGCAGAGCGAGCCACTGACAGACTCGTTCACAATAGGAGCTGGGCCAGGTTTTGTTAATGATGGCATCAAAACTGCAGCAACTTCCTCTAGGCTCTGTCCGTAGCGTCGCCCCAGAGGGGTGCGGTTCTTCTTGTAAGCTGCCTACCCATAGCTCTGGTTCTTATTGTTTGTATGCCACCCTGAGTGTCCCCAGAAATTAAGGCTCATAATTTGGTGAAATTAGGTGACTGTAGACACAAGCAGATCCGGGATAATGCGCATTCGTGTAAAGCATTCACGAAATATGTCTACTTAAGCACTTGCCTAATTTCACATTTGCATATTAAAGATTCTATTGAAAGACATGGTACTTTTTGTGCTTAGCTGAGATAAAGAAAATGAAAAGAGCTACAAGGTGTTCCCACATCTCTTCTTGATAAGCTTTCTTTTTTCTTTGATAATGTGTTCCTATTTCCTCCAAAAATCTTCTTCATTCTATTCCTAACACTGCAAAGGTGGGGTGACATTAATTATATTCACCACAGAGTTGGTGCTAATGGTTCAGTTTGAATTTTGTTTACTTCCCCTGAACAATGTATTTCAAATTCTTGCATACTTTATGTTATTAAATTTTCTTGCCTTCTTTTAACATATATAGCACAGAAAAATTTGTCTTCAGTACAGAAAAGGACTGTGAATATAGATCTGTGCAAACAACCTGGGTTCTGTCTCCAGTTACACACACACACACACACACACACACACAAAACACATGCACACATACAACCAAAATCAACATAGATACTTCTGTCCAAGGAGCTCTGGAAGTTTAAGCAACACTGTCCACCAATGAATAACACAGGAAGTTATTCTTCAAATGAGAGAAATGCTTATGAGTAAAATGTTGTGTCCAAAAATCACTAAAATGGAAAAAAGAGGAATTCAGACCCCAGGTCCACTGCTGCAGTGACAAATTACTGATGGACAGATCAGCATGTCAGGAGAGGTCCACGCTGCTCCCTAAGGTGGCTGCTACTTGGTGCAGGAGCCAAAAGTACTAGGAAGAAAAGGCACTGATCCTTCCAGGAGCAGAGATAAAGTCTCTTGTCAAGAACACAGACTCCACCAGGGCACAGGACGCCCACACCTGCCTCGGCCCAACCAGCTGCCACACGTCACACTTACCCTCGAGAACCAAGCTGACCTGTGCCACAAACACAGCCACAAGCCTATGGGCCCCAACGGACTCAAAGAACGACTCTCTCACCATCAGCCTAAGTCCCCAGAACCAGCATCTGATGGCTGGGGCTGGAGCACTGCACTTGCAGGAGACAGAGCTAGAGAGGTTCCATCTGCAGCAGAGACAGAGCATGACTGTGTGTGGGACATTTCACAGACTCAGTTGGCACACAGGTAGCAAATTCGGTAGTCAGGCCAGCTCAGAAGTGCAGGCCCTGACCTCAAAAACAGGAAGGAAGAAGGCAGGAACGATCAGGAAAAGGGAAGAAGCTCTGTTCAGTGTCCAGGCCCCACTGAGAAATACACCACTCAGAAGGGAATGTCTGGCTGCATTTTGGATTCATTTTTCAAAACACAAGTCCTGATCTAGAGCTCAGCTGCTACAGCAAGAGCTGCAGCCCAGAACTCTTCCCCAAAGAGGTTGCTGTAAGAAATAAAAGGAGAGAGAAAGAGAAGGTGAGTGGTGCAAGGAAGGCTTTATTGAAATAAAAGACCAGAGAGGAGCTGCTGGTTCCAAAGTGCCAGAGAAGGCCTCTTTTAGAGTAAGAGGCCTCTAAGGGGTGGCAGAGAAAGAGGAAACTGGACACTACTCTGGGGCTAGGTCATCTATCTGAGTCCATGGCCACTGGGCTGTTTCCTGTTATATGAGGTTTTTCATGCTTTCTGGAGCTCAGAGCCTTTGGGTCTGGAATCATCTGTCCTAAAAGGAATTAGGAATTAGGCCAGGCCAAGCCAGTGGAGTATTGGTAACACTAGGAGGTTAAGAGCATGTGAAGAAGATTCACACTTCATGAGAAGCTGTCCTTGCAATTTTTTCCTTTCAGTTACCACCTAGTGGGTGAGGACACAGGACACAAAGGAGAACAAGTGCAAATGCCAGCAAGCACTATCACAGAAGTAAGCAGGGTAATACATCGAACAGCAACATCGAGGTTGCTTTTGGGAGTGTTACAAGGGAAGGTGCCACAGAAGAGACAAGATTTCACCTGAATGATGAGAGAATCCAACCATATAGGGGAGAGAGGTTGGCAAGGCGGACCAGTTAGTACAAAGGCCCTGGGGTGAGGGCAAACGAGGCTTTGGCTGATACAATGCATGAAAAGGAGAGAAGGACTCAAAGGAGTCGGATTCCAATCACTCTGCACCAGGAAGCCCATGCCTGGCATTTGAGATTTTATTCCAAGTGCAATGGAATGTCATGAAAGACCTCTGAAGAAATAACACAGTCCAATTTATACATGCAAATATTACCCTCACTGCTATGTGCAGAGTGGATTTGGGTTGATGACAAGTTAGACACTCAGCCAAATCAGTTGTTTAGGCAAGAGATAACAGAAGCTGGGGCTGGAGCCCTGGATACAGATGGACAGACATGGAAGGATTTGAGAAATATGTTTAGAGAAGAATTACATTTGCTAAAGGATAAGATATAAAATGTAAGACAAAGGAAAGAATCAAGGATGAGCCAACACTTCACATTGGGGTCAAGTAATAAAGAAGATACAATTTTCCTTTCCCAAGACCAGAAGAGGTAGATGTCTGACCAAGAAGGTAAAATTAATGTCTCCTCCACATTCTGGAAGTAGGATTGATGAGTGTGGCATTGAGTGTACTTGTGAGGACTGAAGACGTAGATTTGAGATTTATCAGCATACAGTGGAGACTTAAAGACCAAATTAGGGGTGGGGGAGGCTCCAGAGAAAGGTTTTCCGTTAGGGAGGAAAGTGCACAGACTGAAGCTGGGGAAGTTGGCAGAAGAGAGGTAGCTGTGCACAAGTAAAGCAGGGCATGCAGGACAGAAGGCAGGAGAGAGGTGATCAGAAGAATTTTGCACTTTGGGAAGGGCAGTGAGGGCTCTGGAAGATGGCCACCAAGTCGAGACAATCAAGGACACTTCATCCCTTAGGCTGAGCATTTGATGATTGTAATCAAAGCCTCTTTCATAAGTGGCTGCAGAGAACAGAAACCAGACTGGAGTGGAGCACATGGCACATGGAGGGGACAAGAAGCAAAGAATGAGAAGAGGTGGAGGGGGCATGCACCCAGTGGCCTAGCGCGGGTCACATTGCTACCGTGCAGAGGTGGTGTCACCTGGCTTATCACAGCCGTGACTCCAGAGCCCAAGACTGGTCTAGGGCTGGCAGTCAAGGGCTCCACAGTTAAATAAAGTGGGGTAGGTCAGTAAAAGCAAGGAGGAAAGTGAGGTGTGCTTAGTAAAATCTCAAGACGGATGTGTATTGGCAATTGTTCATTTCTAGAGGATTAGAGGGCCATTTTCCTATTTCATACAAATTCAACACAAGATCAGTATTTCCTGAAACTCTGCAGAGAGCTACCTAAAATATAGAAAAGTTGAGGACCGTGTTTTATTGGAAGTGAAATCCAGGTAGCTAAACATGAACTCAAAGGAAATTTAATCTTCTTAAACTGACTGACAGGAAAAAGAGTTGGCCATAGCAGATTTACTTAAATTTCACAAAATTTCATAATCCTTTTTGAGTATTCTGGATTGACATATTATTTTAGATGAAAGATATTCTAGAATGTTCCCTGCTTCCCGAAGTGGTAGTAGGAGGAAGCTTATGACAAACAGAAGGCAGAGAGCACTGAGACAAGGAGCCCTTCTGTCAGGTTGCATCCCATTTGCCTGTCCTCAGCAGTTATTTATGCCCTGGGAGACTGAGAACTTTGTCATCTTTTCTACCTTATTCCCAACGCCTACCTGGCCACTAAGTCTTCTCTGCTCTAGCTTCCATTTTGGAATCTATTGTTTACTCTCTACAGTATAGGCTCCTAATTTCTAGGCCCTCTGGAGACTAGCATGTGGCCTTACTACATCATCCAAACCACCCCATCTCCCTTTTTATCCTACTCACAGATGTGCATTTCCACATTTGCCTGAAAACCCAAGACATGAACTGCGCTCTTCAACTGCTATTCAGCCATCCCAGTGTCTGGCCAGCCTTACTGCCTGCTGTTCCTTTTTTCTAAGAATTGTCCAACTGAAGGTCCTCAATTACCCACCCTTCTTCAGCCACACATGCACCCAGGCAGATGGTTCTGGAAGCTGAGCTGGGTCACACAAACTGTTTTCAGAACATTCAAGATGGTTCCAGGATGCTCAGGATGTTAGTCTTGGAGAACAAATCTGAAATACAAGTAACTGGGTAGCATATTTCATTCTCAAGGTAAAAGCCAGATAAATGTAGCTGTCTTGGAGGTTTAAAGCAGAAAGTAAAGACATAATTGAAACATACCAATTCTAAGGTCAAATGTCAAGGAAAGTCAGAATGATTTGGAAATAGAACAATATGTCATTGGAAAAGAGTAGCTACAAAGGCATGAGCAGAAAAAGATGGATTTTTTCTTTGCTATTCATATCCACACTTCCCACAACCTGCCTGAGCTCGGGCAGAGTCCTCTCTCCAGTCATTGCGTCTGGCCTCTTTACCCCTGTTCGAATCTTGCCTATTCCACTAAGGACCATCACATCTTACCACTCAAGGAGGCATTGTGCTTATCTTGCTAAGGGAGATTCACTCCCCTCCCTCTCAACCCCTGGGACGCTTTCCATGCCCTCATCATGGCTCAATTTGGTAATCTGTTTTGATAGTGCTTTTGAAGTTCCAGGATGTGGGATAAGAACAGTGGCAACTGTTTTTTTGGCTGTGCAGCCTCTTTGTGCTATTCCACACATTAAATGGCCCACACTGAGTCCCCACTCACACTGATATCGGAAAAAAGAAAGATGTTGGTAATTATCCATGAATACTCTGATCAGAAATGTTTGTCTTAATCATCTAGATCTAAACCATTTAGATCTAAAAATACCCACACAATCTGGTCATCATTGGATCCATTATGGGTGAGCTCAGGGCTGACTGTGCTGTAGAAGGCAGGGCCTGGCTGCAGGAGGTCTCTGGGGTGAATCCCAGAAAGATTCATTCTTGTCCCAGCCCCTCCCTTCTCATCCTGCCTCCTGACCACCATAGGGTGACCAAAATGGAGACGAGAGAAATTAACTCACTAGATAGGTTATAAGGAACACTCACACATGGACTGGCTGAGAAAAGAGGAAGTCAATAAATCTAGTCTTTTCACTAGGAAAGCCATAGAATCACACATGCACACACACGCAGACGTGCATGCACGCACCTGTTCACTGAATATTTTAAATTATAAAGAGCAATCTAGTATATGTATGTGTATACAATCATAAATGCTCCAAATGAATTGAAATCGTTTGAGAATATGTCTCAGAAATAATTAGTCACTCACAACAATTCCCACAAAGCATGAATTTCACTTCTAATGTAGCATCCTCAAGTGGTTATAGACTTCCCCTACTGTTTGTAAATGCTGATACCTATCATTTCAAGATCATTTTCTCTCGCTGGTGAGACTGTGAAAGAGAAATTTAGCCTTTGTTCATGGTTTCTAAGGATTCTGTTCTCCAAGTCCAAAGATTCATTTTACAAAAGAGATAATGAACGATTTTTAGCCAAGGAAGTGAAATGTATCATGATGTAAGATATAAATTTCCATATCTTGCACACAGCAAAAACTCTTTTCAATCTCAGGAAATGGCCTTAGAAAAAATTATAATGCTTAGCATATAGCATATTTCACAGTTTTTAACTTTGTTTAGCAATACTAAGCACTTTTTGCTGATAAGGGCATTACCTATGCATTATCTTTAAGAATTTGCAAATTATTTTGCTGAAGTTAAAAACTTATTAATTGCAGTGGTAATCGCATTCTCTTAGAATAGCAAGCACGAAAATCAGAGTGCAAATTACTCTACAGTTTCAAAACTACCCATTAGTAAATGAAAGAGATTATTAGCAGAAAATCCTTTGTTTTTTTCAGAATGAAAGGATTAGAGTTACTAATTTCTAAAAAATCACTACCTTGTTTCTTGCCAAGTTATTCCCCAAGAGATTTGAAGCTGAAAAGAAAGAATAATTCTGAAACAGCTATTAGCTTAAATATGCCAACTCTACTTTCTGTCAGTTTGCCAGGGCTACTGGAACAGAAGAGGAAAAAAAGACAAAAACGCTCAGCAGTCAGAACAGAGGGCTGGGGTTGGGGTCAGGAATTTTTTCTCTAAATCTCAACAGGACTGATTGGGAAAATATTTCCCTCTGAACTGACACACTTGAAGTAATAAAAATGAAATTGTTGAGATGCAATAACTTTAAGGCGGTGGGGGGGGGTGGGGTGTGCAGCTCTACTGAGCAGTAGCTAAGCGTGCGCAGGACCCTGGGTTGCTGCATAACAGCACCAAGGAAAGAGGGCATCCAAAGGTTTCGGTTTTGCTGAAATTAAAAGAAATAGATAACATGACGCATTTTTTTTTAACTCCTATTAATGAAAAAGTAAAACATCCTACTTCGAAGGAAGGGTAGAAGACAGAGATCACCAAAGGCCAACATTTTCCCAGGTATTCAATCTATGGAATTTCCCTCAATCTTCAGAACTACCTGTGAAACTTATGCCACCCACCCCATAGAAATAAACGGAAGCAGCGCCTCTGCCACTGGAGAGGGCACGCAGGGTGGACGGGAGGGTAAGGGGTAGGGAAAAAATTGAGATAGATTATGTGCACGTACACATTCCCACGATGAATGTGATCATCATATATGTACTCATAGAAAGGAAGGTTAAAGGAAAAGAAAAGGCATGGGAAGACACAGAGGGCGGCATCCATCTGCACACGCTGTAGAGAGCCCGGGCCCATGAGCCTGGACTCGGCTCCCTTGCTCCGGGGCCTGCAATGATTCTCCCCCAGAATTCCCTTCTGCAGGAGGACCGGGGCCTCAGCATGCTGCCTTCGCCTCTGACAAACTGAGACTTTACCTCCCCTGCCTCCACCCTTTCTACAGCTTTCTAAAATCACCAGGGAGACAAGAGGCAGCTGCATGCCCTTCATCAGAAAATGGGTGGCGTTCAGGCCATGACGTCAAGGGAGGCAGTGCAGACGCAGGTCAGCTACCGCAGGGCCGCACCGGCGGGAACCGCTCGCAGTCCAGCAAGCAAGACGTCAGGCAGGCAGGGAGCAGACCCAGCGCTGTCGGGTGGCTGCTGTGGGGTGGCTGTTGCTCTAAGCTTCATTGCTCTGCAGTACATCTTCTGTGACACTGGGGACTGAAGGCAGGACCCTCCTACTGAGCCAGGTTGTCAGTTCTTCCTTAAATTTTGTTTTGACACAGGATCTCATGAAGTTACTAAGTAGCATAGTATTTATTCCAATGTGTAGTCTTCCTGCCTCAGCCTCACAAATCTACTTCACTTGTAAATATGTTACTTTGATAAAATATTAAATGTTTAAAATGGAAAAATAAGAAACTCAGCTTTTCCATAGCTGACAGCCAGGAACAAATCCATAAAATTATTCTGAGGCTAACGAAGCCATCAACACTATAGTATAAATCGAAGGAGTAGCTCCTGTGTGTAAACTTCAGCAGTCACAGTTCAGGGTTCCTAAGAAGCTTTCGGCTAAGAAAAGACATGTAGCCTAACTCAAGCCCTGCAGGGTTAGAGACCCTGTCTCTCCAGTTAATATATTAGCTATATATTAATAACATTGAGGTTGTTATGTTCTAAATACCAACCTGCAGTGTACGTTGTGAAATCTTTTCAGATTTGGTAATATACTGCTTGAAACTCAAGACAGGTTTATTCTGTTCCCCATATCAATTTGATTTTTCCCTCAGTCATTCTCCCACCCACATGCCAGTGCTTCGCAAAGCCTCTGTGGAGCTGTAGGGGAGGTTCCAAGGCAGCTATAGAGGAGCTCAGGCTGAGCACAGCAAACCAATTAGCTGCCACGAAAAACACTGCTGAGTTCTCTTAGCATCCCTTGTGACTCAAATTTCTCATGTTAATAGCAGTCCAGCACACAAGGTACAAGGACTGCTCTCAGTGAGCACGGCACTGTGTACTGTCACAGGCTTCTCCCCACCTAGCAGGGCCTTGGGGAGGGCTCGGCAGGAGGGGAGGGTCAGATTCTGCAGGCTCTTCAGAAGGTGAGCTAGGCTGCAGCCGCGGCACGCTGGAGGGCTGAGGCAGGAAGACCCCGAATTTCAGCCCAGCCCGGGCAATTTAGAAAATTACCAAGATATTTTCTAAAAAATAAAAAAATAGATAAGTAAATTTAAGAAAAGGCTGCAGACGTACCTCAGTGAAGCTCTTTGGTTCAATCCCTACTGTAAAGGGAGGGAGGGAGGGAAGGAGGCAGAGAGAAACAGAGATCTCCATGGACAACTGCCCTTCACTAATTATGATGATTCTGCTGACAACTTATAACTATTTAACACAAATGGCCTAATTTGACTACATAACCTTCAATCAAAGGAAAGGCTCTTGCTCAGTCCTGTCCAATCCCACTTGCAGTCACTCAGGCTGCATGGAAGGACCTCAGAGCCACCGAGTGGTGAAGACATAGCCCTGTGTCCACAGCTTTGACCTCCATGACGATGAGCCCCAAACCCACCCTTCTCCTCTTTCCTATGGATCCACACGGGAATGTGAAGCCCTCTGAAGAGGAAGAAGAAGCGTGTCATGGAGCCAGCAGGTGGCAAAGGTGCACACAGGCAGTTCTTCTGACCCAGCTCAAAGTTTCCACCAGGGTTCTGTTCTTCCTTTCTTATTTTAGTTCTTTTCTACTGAAGGTAACTAAAACTGGATCCCTTTCTAGAGAGTTGTGGAGATGTTACCATTTTGTATGTCCCCTAAGGAAACAAGCTGGATAAATTATTTAAATATCCACTTTTCTCTGCTAAAAAGCATGCTGTTTTTTTCTCTCCATAAAATGCAAAAACAGTTATTTTCTGGAGTCATTTATTTGTGCCATTTTTCTTCTTAAAAGCTTCCCTTCTCCCATATCTAGCGCTTTGAAAACCTCGGGAGAGATCATAATGAAGTATTGATTGCCCTCCCTCCTGTCTCCACCCTTTTCTAATGATCCTATCACTTCAGAATAATTTTTGTTGCAGAAGCACTAATTCAGAAACTTGTTTCTCCACATTTTTAAAAAGATAGCATGTGGTGCTGGCTGGGGAATGTGCACCAGCATCATAGCGCAGCAGCTCCTATCTTAGTTAAGGTCTCCTACTAGCACATCACAGGAGCAGCAAGAAGGTCTCCCTGTCAGCATTCAAAAGGGCCTGCAAGCTCCCAAGAGAGGACAGCTTCAGGGACACAGCAGGAAAGCCAAGATCATATGGTCCCTAACGCGGTTCCTAAGCTCAAGGTGGATGCTTGCCTGCCTGGGCCAGGTGGGGACTGGGTATGGTGCCAAGGGAAAGGCTGTTTCTTCTAGACCAGCAGGAGTTCTGGTCTGGTGAATTGTTTCTGGATTTAGAATCCAAAGCTGCACTGACCCACTCCCAGGGGAGGCTGAGCTGGCCACCGAGTCCGAGCGTGGTGGTGCACACCTGTAATCCCAGCACTGGGGAATCTGCAAACAGGAGGATCACTCTAAGTCCGAGATGTATAGTGAGACCCTGTACCAAAATGCATTTTTATAAAAATGATGTAGGCTTTCTACTGAACAGAGTAGCTAATGTTAAATTATTCTTTTTCTCCTTTTTAATTTCTTGTAACTTATTTCTACTAATTTTGTATGCTTATACCTATGTAATCTAAACTAATTTGAAGACAACATTATGCATTATAAAACCATTGTCAAGCTTATGTTCTTTGGTGAAATTCTATGTCATTTGTAATTGATTTTGTCTTTGCTTTTGTTTTACTATTTTGTATTCTCTTTTAAACACAAAATAAAATAAAAAAGAATGTAGGCTCAAAGGCTGTCCTACAGTCTAGCAATTCGGTGATCTTGTGACATTTAATTAACCTTTGCCCAGTTTTCCATAAAGTGGAGATAATAAAGAATGGCTTTTTATTGATGCTGTGAGAGTTCAAACAGGTCATCATGTGAATGCCACTGCACACCCATATTTTTTTTTGGGGGGGGGGGGGGGGTACTGGGGATTGAACTCAGGACTGTGCACTTGGCAAGCAAGTGCTTATTCTACTGAGCTGTCTCCCTGGCCCTTCTTTTTTTCTTTTTTTTTAAATCTACACCCACAGATCTTGAGGAAAGTACAGTGAAGTTTCTCTCTTCCTGGAAAAAGGAAACAGCTGCTTTTCCCAGGAAGGCCCAGGTCCATGCCCAGGATGTGGATCTGGGAAAACCATTCTGTGACAGACAGCGGCGGACAAGAGTGTTAAAGATGCAAGGAGCTTTTCCATTGGTGCCCACCTCAAAGCTGAGCATTTTAGAACATCAACCATAGAGCTGTCACTCACGGCACTGTAGCTGGAGTTCAGAGGGGAAGTTCTTCTATGGCTCTTGCTTGAAGTCTGTGTTTCACATGGTGGTTAACTAGGGTAGCATGGTTGGATCTCTGTCTCTCTGCCTCTGTCTGTGCCTCTCTCTCTCTCTCTCTCTCTCTCTCTCTCTCTCTCTCTCTCTTCCTCTCTCTCTTTCTTCCCCTCTCTCTTTCTCCAAACCTGTGCTCTCCACCAGGTCTGTCCAGCAGACAAGCCACACTTTTTAAAGGACAGCTCAGATCTTCAGAAAATCAGATGTCCCAGAAGGCAGAAAACAAAAGCTTTGAGCTTCTTAATGCCACAGCTCAAGGCCCAGGCATACCATTTCTTTCACCATCTACCACAGAGTAGTTCCACGCCCAGCCCAGAAGTCCAGAGATCTGGTGGCCAGCAGTCACACACAGAATATTTTCACTTAATAAATGTAAAAGACTGGGGCAGGAGGAACACAAGTTCGGGTCAAAGCCTGGCAACTTAACAACTAAGAACTTGTCTCAAAATAAAAGAAAATTTTGAAAACAGCTGAGGATGTAGCTCAATGTGAAGGCTCTGGGTGCAGGATCAAACATATGAAAATATATCATATAATTAAATGAACAAATAAGTGATTGAACTTAGGATTTTTTAACCTCTTATTCCAATAAAACTGAGGATTAAATGAGCAGCTAGTGTGTAGGCAGTCACTGCCTTCACAATACTTGAGATTGAGATGGTGCCAACTTCATGGAGTAACAATTCTCCATGCCCATTTAATCAGTAAGGGCTCTGAGGGTCACTTGTGGGCTTTCAATGGATTTTACAACCCAGAACTGCAGAACTGAATAAGCCTTGATGATCACAACCAACTTCACTTGGACCTGGAAGGTTGGTTGTAAAATACTTCATGCCATGTGTTATGGTTTATGTCTAGTTGTCCCCCTAAAGCCTCATGCAATCATGGGGCAGGGACTTCTAGAGTTTGAGACATGAGTCATGATCCAATAGGATTATGTGTTATAATTGGTTCCTCCCTGGAGCATGATCTGGGCCTGCCTAGGATATGATTGGCTCCTCCCTAGAGCGGGATCAAGGGCCCATCCTGGGGTATGATTAGTTCTACCCTAGGGCACAACGGGCCCACGTCAGAGTGACTGAGCACAAAAAGACTTTTTAAAGAGCTGTTACTCTCTGCTCCTGTGAGTGGGTTGTTCTGCCGCCATGAACTGTGAGCTAAATAAACCTTTCCTTCCTTCATTTTGAGTGTCAGGTATTTGTCCCAGCAACGAGTAAAAGTAACTAAGACAGAATTTGGTACCGAGAAGTGGGGTCGTTGCTGTGACTGACCTGAACATGTGGATCATGAGTTTTTGGAGATGGCTTATGGGAAGAGATAGGAAAAGACTTCAGCTGTATTGTAGGGGAGATTCTGGTCAGAGCTCAGACCAGAAGACTGGCTTGAAGCCTGGGTATGAAGAATGGCTTAAGAGCAGAGATTGGAAAATTTAGAGAGGTTCTCTGCTTGTGAAGAGCTGGAAAATCTTCAGTTGCTCTGTAGAGAAGATTCTGGTCAGAACTCAGACCAGAAGACTGACAGAAGGCCTGCCTGTAAAGACCAGGTGGAGGAGGTTTCTGCTGAGAAGGACAGCATTGGTTGTTGGACTCCAGATGATTTGTGCTATGGATTGGCTGAAAGTCT
>PVKN010008978.1:0-24364 GCA_004027915.1 Capromys pilorides
CAGTGGCTCTTATTGAAGAGGGATCTTTCCTCCAGTGTAAGTTATTGGCGCCTCTGTCAAACATCAGTTGTTAAACGTGCTTATGGTTGTTTTTGCATCATCTGTTCTTTTCACTGATCTGTGTCTGTATTTGTGCCTGTACCATGTTGCTTCTATTGCTGTAGTTTTAAAATATAACTTCAAATCCAGGACTATGATGCCTTTGCTTTTGTGATCCAGGGCTGTTTCAGCTGTTCTAGAGCTGTTTTTCTTCCAAATAAATTTAAAAATTGTTTTCTTGAGTTCTATGAAGAATCCTGTTGGTATTTACTTAGGTTACTACCTAAGAATTCAATTTTTCTTAGTGCTATTGGAAATAGCACCCCCTCATACCTTAGTGGCTTCATTATTGGTATACAGGAATATTATTAATATCTATCTATCTATCTATCTATCTATCTATCATCTGTTTTTATTTTATTTTTATAATCCCAGCACTCGAGTAGGTGAAGCAGGAGGATTGCCAAGAGTTCTTGACCAGCCTGAGCCATACAAGCAAGTTAAGGCCAGCGTGTACTTCATAGTGTGACCCTGTCTCAAATCCTCCCCCACAAAATGAGGCAAACAAAAATTTTTCTGTGTTACGAATACATGGCTTCCTTCCAGCAACTCCTATCTAGGAATTGAGCCAGTCTTGGTTTCCTCTGCCTAGCTTTAGGGCCCATGGGATTTTGAGTGCCCTCCCTGTACCAGAGGCCTCTCTGTCTGTTCACCCTGGACCGTGGCTACTGTTCAAGCTAAGGCATGTCCTTGCTCTCATTAGTAGATGAGAAAAGCAATCAGGCCATTGTAGGTTGTCGGGCAGCAATTCAAGTGGACTGTTGGATTTAAGGTTGACGTGCTGTGCCTGCATGAAAGGCACTGCTGGTGTCCTTCTTAGCCTGAATTTACACTTCCCTCTGGAGTCTACATCTGGCCCACTCACCAGCATCCGTCACCTGTGGGTGTCTCCCACCCAGGCACTTTGGAGGGTAACCCTGGAGTCTCCAAAGTACAGGCTCTCCAGGCCTGTACTTCCTGCCTCACTGCCCAAGTGCTGGGATTACAGGCATGAATGGCTACTCAGTCATTTTTTATCTTTCTATTTCTTATTATTTTTCTTTGTCCTTCATCAGGTGTTTTGGCGGCTTGGGATTTTTATCTCCCTTTCTTCACCTTTTTCTTTTTTAGTTGCTCCCTATCACCACCACCCTTAAGCACCTTTGTTCAGTAGTTAGCCATGCCCAGAGGACAACAGTTAATAACCAAATTTAGCCATGTAACAGGATACAACAAACACACACAAATTCACCAGGCCGGTGGCACATGCTTTCACCAGGGCTGCTGTCTTTCCAGACTTACCTTTGCTCCTCAGGTGTTGGCCAGAACGGGGCTGGTTAGTTTGTCGAGCCTGTCCGGTGAAGGGGCAGCAAAATGCAGAACTTAGAGCTCGTGTCCGGTTGTTCTGGGCCTGTGCCTGCTTGCTTGTGTGGAGGCCCGGCTTTACTTTTAGAAGAAGGGCTGATTTGGATTCACTAAGAAAGGCTAAATTTCTCTGTTTGTTGTATTTTTTTAAAAAACTAACCAATTAAATGTCTCACACAGAGTCTAAATTCAGTCACTTTGTTGAGTGCCTAAGAATTTTAAAAGCACAACAATGTATAATTTTGGTTACATGTGTATCCCCGGGAAAGTCTCCTCTCTTCTTTCCCCTCTTTAGTGTCTGTTTCATTCCTTACAATTTATGATGCTAAATACTCTGTATTGGGAGTTTGTTTCGGCATCTTACTGCTGTGGAGATCTTGAGGAACAAGAGTAGCGGAATAGCATGGCCACTTGTTCGTCTTTACGGCGGCTTCCTACCTCCAGAGGAGGGATAGCGAGATTACCTATCGTCATTTAGCGCTGCACCTCCTGAGGACTCTCCTTTGTGGAGGTGAAGATTTCAAATTTGCCAGCTGTAGTACTTGACTCCAGAGGAGGAGTTTCTACAGTTGCTCCTTGTCATGCTTTGCGACAGAGAGTGAGGGAGTTTTTCTTCCGTCAGTTCTTTCCTGAGCTTACAAATCCCCGTTTTAGTTAATCAAAGGAACTTCATGGGAAAACAGCAGTATATGAAATATTCATTCACAACAGTGGTAGTGTGACTGAGCAGCAGCAGCAGCTGCCCCACGTCCACGGCTGTGAGAACACAATTAAAATTTTATCGTGTTTTGTGAAACACTCTGCTCTCTCCAGCTCAGCTTTCAAAACAATGGGAAAATGCATACAGCACTTAAGTATAAACTCCCATCTGAATCTCTGTGGTAAGTTCAATGATGAAAACATATCTTTTTTTTTTTGTGACTGATTCACATACATTGACATCATGGATTTTCATCATTTTTGAAACTCTTAGGATAATGTTCAAGAAGATCTGAATGAAAAGATTCAAAATTTTGTGTTTATGAGTCAATTAGCAAGCCTGTTGAAACTGCAGATTTGGGTCAATTGTTAATAAACTTTCAGGTATTACCAAGTATCTGGCTATTATGAGCAAGTAAATGTTCCCATCTGTGTCTTTTGGTGGATGTGTATATGTGTTTCTGCTGGATATCCGGCACAGCAGTATTTCCATATTTTTCAGTAGACGTGTATTCTGTGTAAGTAAATGCAGTTCTGCCAAAACATGCCCTAAAGTGACCATATCATTCCATAGTCCCAACTGTTAGTATTTCAGAGCTTGTTTCGCTTTACATCTTTCCCAATTTTAAATGTAGCCATTCTGGTGTCTTGACTGAGGTATTTCATCATAGCTTTATTTATTTATTTATTTTTATTCTTGTGCAGCTTGGACTTGTAATGATCCTCGTGTCTCAGCCTCCCCAGCACTGGGACTATAGATGAGTACTATCATGCCCAATTTTGGTGGCTGGAATGGTGCTCTTGGGTTTCTAAGACCAGCACAGTGTGAGTTATAGGCGTCAAACTTGGGACCTTGTGCTTGCCAGGCAGGAACTTAGACTGCTGAGCTACCTCCCTGCCCCATCGTTTAGATTCAAATCCGATGGGTAAATTTTGGCATGATCACACAGTGGAATATCATTCAGTCAAAGAGAATAAACAAGCTATAATGAGATGTGACAGTGTGGATGACACTCACAAATATAACTTGTGGAAGATGTTAGATACAAAGAATACACACTATATGAGTTCATGATAGACCAGATTCAAAAAAGTTGTCAGTGATTTATGACATTAGAAGTTAAACCAGTGCCTCATCTTGGGAAAGGTAAGTAGTACAGGGTTGAAATGGAGCAGATGGAGCTTTTAGGAGACTGGTAAAGTTTTTCTCTTGATCCAAGCTCTGGCTTTACACTTGGTTTCAGTGTGAAACTTCAGCAAGTTGGTCAATTATAATATGCGCACTTGTCTATAACATACCACCATTAATTAAAATGTTCTTGAAAATGCCCATGCTCAGGGCCTGCCAAAACATGTCCTAAAGTGATCATACCGTTCCATAGTCCCAAGTTAGTGTTTGATGGGACCTGAGACAAGACCTGAGATTTGTTTGACAAATACATGGGAGGTTGTGTACAGTGGCTCTGAAGCACACTTTGGGAAATATTGATAGTTGCATTCAGTTAGCAGAGATTTTTTTTTTAATCTTCAAAATAATTTAATTAGTGGCTGGGGACACTGAGGCTAATTTTGCTTACTTCAAAGATGGTTCTGGAGGCTTCATCTTTCTGAGAAAGAATCCAACATGGAAATGCAGAATCCCAGTGAGCTCCATGCACGAAAGAACCACAGCCCATAATCCACACAGACAAGGTGAGGAAGAGAGGAGCCATTGGATGGGAAGGAAAACTTACCAAGTTCTTGGCTCCTGGGCTGGGGAGCTAGGTTGGTGGTCTAAGTGCCTGCTTGGGAAGCACAAAGACCTGGGTTCGGTTCCCAGGACTGCATACGGAGCCAGCCTCAGAGGCCTGGGCATGCCTTCCTGGCCTGGAACCAGACATTGTGGTGCATGCCTGTAAGCCAGGGTTAGGGAGGCTGAGACAGCAGGATCACTACTAGTCCAAGCTACTTAGGGAGACCTTATACCAAATAAAGAAATTTAAAAGTTCTGGAATCCTAGTAACCCCTGTGGGAGGAGGATTGCTAGTCTCTCCTGAAAGCCCATTTCATGGATTCAGCCACCAGCAGCAGAATGCAAGTGGTACTTGATGGTGGCTCTATAAAAACTGAATCAAAATCTCTTCCAATTGCACAAAGGGGGAAGCTGAGGGTATAAATAACTGTCAGGCCATTGCTAGTTGTAACTAACACCCTCCCTGTCCTCCCAAAGCCTGATGAAAGCCTGAATCAGCTTCATTGCTTCAGGAAGGGGAAGAGCAGAGTAGCTGACACAGTTACACAGGCAAGTTTCAAGGAAAACAAAAAGATGAGGGGAAAAAAAATCACTCCATTCTTGTTTAGAGCTTGTTCTACTCAACCATTGCCGAGAAAGAAAGTGTTCTCAAGTGTCAAGAGGAAATGGGTTCTTAACTGGGGAAAAGTTAAAAAAAAAATCACTCTAGAAACCACAGCTTTTAAAGGAGCAGTTCTCCTCGGTGATGCAAGGTTGTATTATCCAAGTTAGCTGCAACCAGCCTGATACTGAGCTGTATTTGCTGGCATGGCTGCACCAATTGTCAAGACAATTGCAACCATGTAATGTGTGCTAGAAAATAGCTACTTCCCAGGACTTCCTGAGAACCCTCCTTGCAGTTCACATTGTTTGGCCCTTCCTGGAATTCCACAGATGCCATACAGTAGGGTCAACAAAGGGTTCTGGGCAGCCATTGCCTGGCTGGACCCCAGAGGTTGCCACTGTGGAGGGAAGAAGTGGCCTTTGGGGATGGGACAGGGACCCTCTCTGTGTGCCTCCTCTCTTGTCCTCCCTGGATTCGTCTTTCCTTGTAATCTTCTTTCTTTGGTGATTTCTCATTCAAGACATATTTTTAGGCAATGAAGAGTGAGTAATTGAACGTAGATGTTATGTCATTGTGTTAACCTTTGATTCTGACACTTGCTCTCTGATTCATTCGCTTACTCACTCTCTCACTCATCCAGAAAACATCTATGGAATCTTAATACAGGCCAGGCATTGTGACTACCAGCAAGACTCTTCCTTGGCCTAAATCAAAGACTACTAGGGATGGTCAACTCACAAATCCATAACTGTGGTCAGTCATGGAGCAGTCCATGGGGGGTCAGGGAAGCCTTCCTAGAGGTAGTGGGCGGAGCAGAGTCATGATGGATGAAGAAAAGTTAGCCTGGTGGGGATGGGGTAAGTATGGGACAAATGGGACTGGGAAGTAGCATGATCTGTGTAGACAACAAAGGGGTTATGGTATAGGGTTTTCATATCAGAGAAACCACACGATAGTTAAACTTGTGTGTTTTAAGTTTTTGACCTAACATTATGGTATCACAGCAAATCTATTTTCCTACAAATGACTCAATTTATCTGAAGTACAGAATAGTAATCCACTGTATATAAATATCACATTTTCTTTATTGTAATCTGCTGCATGTAAATGCCACATTTTCATTTATTGATGGACATATATAGGCTGTTTCCTAGAGTTAGCTATGATGAGTGTGTTGCTATGAACCTGGGTATGTATGTACCACTGTAATATGATATAGTATATGATATATGCATATATACATAGCATGGAATGTGTAGACAGTAGAGGGCAAGAGAGGAAAGCAGGATCAGGTATGCAGCTAAGGAGGTAAGATTTGTTTCTCTAAGTCAGAGGCTTTTAACCTGAGAGTCCTGACTCACTGGGCTGCAGCCAAATAATGTGTTACTTCTAATAAACGTTAGCTTTGCCATGGCTTTATGCCTTAAAAAAAACTAAATCGGAGCAGATTCAAGGTTATCCCTATAATATGGTGGCTCTCCCCCACTGGCAGTCCATATGCCTCCTTGAGGGAAAAGGAAAAGAGCAGGGACTGGAAGCCAGGGCTTGAGAACTACTCTCTTCTCACCTTGTCCAAGCAGCAAGCTAGTGGCTATGGCATTAACAAGCTGCCGCCACTTACTTTCTGCCGAGACTCTCTGGCTTTATCAAATCAGACTGCACTCAGGAGGTGGATGCCTCTGTGTCTGCATGCACATCCCACATTTAGACGGCCATGGGGGGACAGAGCTGTGGAAAGCAGGATGTCGTGGGAGTGTTTCCGTGATGTGTGCCCACAGAGTGGTGAGTGAACATCCCGTGGGTAAGGAAGTCTCAGCTGCGCTTGCCCAGTGTAGTATGTCAACTAAATGGTTTACTGTTGCACAAAGGTAGCATCCACTTAAAATCTGCTCTAGAGCTGGGAATGTAGCTCAGTGGTAGGGCGCTTGCCTAGCAGGTGCCCAGCCTTGGGCCATCCCCCATCATGGCCCGACAACACACTGCAAGGCAGAAAGAGCAAAAGGATAAGGTAAAAATGAAATCAGAACATTCAAATAAGGACTGTGGGTGCAGCTTGGTGGTAGATCATGTGCTTAGTGTGTCCTAGATTCTGGGTTTATTCTTACCACCCCATAAACAAAACAAGAAAATTAGGTTCATTTTATTTATTTACAATGAACAAAATCTCATAATTGAACATGCTTTTAAGTATTGATTTATTTCATGTGATTTGCAGAGCTTGTTGTAAGTTATTTCACTTCTTGGTGTTAGTGGTTGCTATAGCAGGAAAAGGCTTCCTAAAGCAACGTGGCTCCAAGTAGGAACGTGTTTACTACCTTATGAGACTCTATTCCCAGCCCAATTCTTTCTTCATTAGTTATGCAAGTGTTTCTGATGAAATTCTAATTAGTAAATATCTTTTATTTCTGATATGTTGGTTATAAGCTAATTGGAAGGGATATAATTTTTTGAAGTGTGAACAAGCAAGTTTAAAATCTGCTGAAATTCTGTTTGAAAAAATTAAGGTAGCATAGTTCAGTAGGCAAGTTTTCAAAACGTTCTGATACAAATGTCTGACCACGTGACTCTGTTATACCCATTTTTTGGCGTGAAAGTCACAATATGATGGAGCTATTTCTAAATGTTCGTTTTCAAATTTCCCTTCAGTACGACTTTCTTTTGAAAAGTATTTTGCTTTCTTATTCATTGTAAAATGTTAACTTTACCTTGAAGGGACTGAATAAGTGTATTTATTTTTTCAAAGGTAACTGCAAGGTAGCATACCGAAAATGTTCATCAAAGAAAAGGGCAGCATATGTAAAATATTTGACTTTTTTTATAAATGAAAAAAATACGCCTCTTACTTGAGTTTGGCAATTTGAAAGTTTGCCTCACTGGGTGCTGGAGTAAGGGCAGAGTCTGGGATGCATTCCTAGCTTTGGAGCTTGGGCAGTTGCCTGTATGGTAATGTCACCGACCGACAGAGTAGGGGAGTCAGCTCAAGGTAAAGGTAATGACGGAAGTTGCATCTTGGAGCGTAGTTCAGATTCCTAACTGACTTCTATTACTTTGTGTCCAGCATATTCAAAACCAAACCCTTCCTCAGCTTTAGTTTCTACATTTACCTTTTCCTTCTGCTCTCCTGTTTGCCATGGCACCCCTTCTCTTGGTCACTTCTGGCTAAAATCTTCAGTCACATATGGCATCCTTTGTGCCCATAAGTAATAACCCTTCAGCTTTTATTCGTTCATTCTATGTGTGCTCATCAAGCACTTCCTGAGTTAGGTACCCAGCGAGGCTCTGAGTGTGTGAGTGTGAGGAAGACAGACAAGGTCTTTGTTCTCACAGAGCTCGTCTTCTGATTCAGAAAAGTAGTTCTAAGTAAATACATAGATGTATACATAAGAAAAGGATCCAAGACTAGCAGGTGCTAAGCAGTGAAGCGAGTCACACAACACCGCCTGGTGGCTGCTCTACATGAAGTGGGCTGGTAAAGTTAGCTGAGGAGGAGCATTCCAGGGGGAGTTTAAAAGTCTCCCCACTGTCAGGGAAAAGAGCTTTCCTGGCAGAAAGGCCCAAGCCTTCCATGAAGACCGTGAGTTACAGAAATGGAAAACCAGAATGGCTAAGGCTTGCTGGGGGCAGGGGTGGGTGAGTCTGGTAGTCGTGACTTTATGAG
Source organism: Capromys pilorides (assembly GCA_004027915.1). Classification (NCBI taxonomy): domain Eukaryota; kingdom Metazoa; phylum Chordata; class Mammalia; order Rodentia; family Capromyidae; genus Capromys; species Capromys pilorides. The sequence continues at coordinate 8,137 of PVKN010008978.1, forward strand.
TCTCTGCTACTCAGTGTACCGACTCCTCCCTAGGTATGATACCCCCTAAATCTCCCCCCACTTCATGCTCTCTCCCCAACTCTCTTGCATACAGGGGCCTGGTTAATCTTCACAGTTCCATGATAAGAAGGCTTTGGCAGTTGAGACAGGGTGAGTTTATCTTTGGAGGTCAAGGATATCCTCTGAGGTATCTGCCAATCAAGGGAACAGGTGCACATTGCCCCTGTGAAGTCTCCAAGAGGTCATGGAGGAAATGATGTCCCTTGCTATGCTCTAAGGGTAACCACATTATGTATTCATTTTTCTATTGCTGCCATGACAAATGACCACAAGTTTGATGGCTTAAAACAAGATGAACTTATTCTCTTGTAGTGCTAGAAATCAGAAGTCTGAAATGAGTTGCTGAACTTAAATCAGAATGCCTGAAGGGCTGAACTTCTCTTTGGAGGCTTTGAAGGAAAATCCACTTTGTTTCGGTTTTCAGCTTCTAGAGGCTGCCTGCATCTCTTGGCTTGTGGCCTCTTCTCCCATCTTCCAAGTCAACAAACAGAACAGCCTCTTTCAATTTCTCTCTGATTTTGACCCTCACTTTCTTGTTCCTACCATTATTTATAATGATCTTATGGTTCTGTTGGATCTGCCTGGAAAATCTAGATAGGAAAGTTACCTCATCTCAAAGTTATCAAATTAGATGCCTTAATATATATTATGTAGTATGCAGTATATCTTTCATATATAATGTAAAGTATTTATGGGTAGTAGGGATTAGATACATATATATTTATGGAATATTGTTTCTGCATACCACATCCTTTTCTTTGATGTGTTGGATCTGAACACATCAAAGGCTCATGGGTGCTTCCTTCATTTGGAAAAACCACTAAGACCAAGAGAAAGTCCATTATGGGAATCTCAGTAAGAGATTGCTTTGGCTATGTAAACACAGTCAAGTTACCCTCAGTGAGGCAGAATTGCTGGGTTCTCCTCAAGGGCAGCTGAGTGTGAGATGGTAGAAACAGCAGTAGCCGTTCTTGCATAGAACTAGAACAGCAAGGAATATTTCTTTATCTCACTTATTTTCTACCCAGAAGGAGAATTGAATCAGTTAACCTTTAATGTATCTCTTACACCTGAGAGTTTATGATCTTCCTGTTTGGTGAAATGGCTTTCTAAAGGGAATGCATGGCTAGAGGAGGGGAAAATGGAGAGACATGCAAGATAACACCAGTTCTAATGTCATGAAAGAGATTAATAAACTTTAGTTTGGGAACACTCTCTGTCTAATCCACACTCAGACATTCGTAGAAAAAAGATACTAGAATGTTCCTCAGTGAAACATTCTTAAACTGTTTTTAATCTCTGTGTTAACTTTCAGTCACTATGGTAAAATACTTGAGAAAATTAACTTACAAAGAGAAAGGTTCATTTTGGCTTACAGTTTTAGTTTCCAGCCAAGACCAAGCAGAGCCTTGGCTTTAGGCCTCCACTGGGCACAGCAGTGGCATGACAGAACAAATTGCTCACTAGATGACCAGGAAGGAAAGAAAAAAAAGGGAAGCACTGCCTACAATCTCTTTCAAGGATACATTAAAAAGGCTTCCCATGAGGCTCCATATCCTAAAGGCTCTACTAATTCCCAGTAGCACTGCCTTGAGGAATCCAGCCTTCAGCACAGTGACCTTTGGGAGATGCGTACCCAAGCCATGGCAAACTCTAAGTGAGGACTACATGCCAAGAAAGCCACTCTTCGGTGGGAAACACACATAAAATCCTACTGCATTGTTCTCCATTGGATAATGACCGTATGCCATGAATTTCTGAAATAGTTCTCCTTTTATATGAATAATAAAGAATTAATTAGATGTATAAGTAAATATAATTTAACTCTATACCTTGGTGGAATATTTTATCCACATAAATTCACAAATCAGAAAAAGATCTGCCTTAAACCATTTTCATTTTTAGTTTGGGAAAATGTAGTTGAATATCTATTTTCCTGGTGGTGGTATTTTTTGCCTGAATAATTATACTGCTAACAAAACATTCCTAGTCTGTAGAGCTAAAGACAAACAAAACTTATTTCCAGACTTTCTGGATAAGCAGCAATTTGGTTCCTTGTAATAAATTTACTCTGAAAAAAAGGCAAAGAAAGAAATGCTAAGAATAATGACATGCAATGTATATTAAACACCTAACATAATTTAAGCACTGTGCTAAGCGCTTTACATATGTAGCTTTGTTTCCATCTTAAAAATGAAAGTGCTATGGAGTAAGTACATTTTTTCTCTCCGTCTCTTGGGAATTGGTTCCAGGACCCCTGAAAATACCAAATTCTGCAGATGCTCAGTTCCTTTTTATAAAATGTAATATATGTGTATAAGCTCATATCTCCTCCCTATAGTTCAAATAACAGGTAGATTATTTATAATGTCTAATGTAATGTAAATGTTATGTAAATATTATATTTATTATTTAGGGAACAAGGTCAAGAAAAATGACTGTGCATTTTCAGTACCAACATTTTCCCCAAAATATTTGCATTCTGTGGTGGGCTAAATCTATGACTGTGGAACCTGCAGCAGCTGTAGATAAGCAACTTTTTCTCCTTTTCACTGTTCTTATAGAGTAGAGGCTGATAAGGCACTTCAAGCACTATTGTCCTAAATATACATATAGCAAGAAGGCAGGACTTGGTATTTGGATTAATTCACTACTTCCTAACACTGTATCAACCTCAAACCTTTCTTCCTCTGCATCTGAGGTATGCGAAGGTGGGTTTGAGCTGAGGTGATACCCTATAAGGATTTGAGCCCTTGGACTGCAAGAGAACCAAGAGTTTCTTATCAGATCAGAATCCAGGGACTTCAGTGTCTGTGCTGCAGTTATTAGGTGATGAAGACCTGATCAGTCACTCCAGTCTGCCCCATTTCTAAAAATGGCTCATCATCCACCCAACCACTCTAACTTACTCTAGGAACCAACTGAAACTTGTCTCTTTTTGATTCCTTACTAACAAATTTTGGTGTTCTACCTTATCACATATCTAGAATATTGGGTCCTCTGTTGTCTCAGTTTGTCTGGGCTGCCATAAAAAATACCATAATCTATGTGACTTACGAACAGCAAACATTTATTTCTGTTCTGGATGCTGGAAGTTCCAGATCAAAGACCCAGGAGATTTAGCATCTGGTGAGGGTCAGCTTTGCCTGTCTGTTTCTTCCTCATACGGTGGAAAGATCAAAAGACCCCATTGGGCTTCTTTTATAATGTCACACAGTCCACTTGGGAGGGTTCTGCCTTCATAACCTAGCCTCTGCCCCAAAGGCCTACCTACTAACTTTACCACATTGAGGGTTATGTCGCAGCATATGAATTTGATCAGGACACAGTCATTTGGACCGTAGCAGCTGCTATCCCAGTAACTACCACTTCCCTAAAGCTCATCCATTCACTTTCTCTCCTGATTGCTTGAACACTCACAATTAATTCCTAATGGCTTTCCTGCCTCCACTCCTGCCAACCTTCAGTTCTACTCCTAACGTCATATTTTAAAACCATAGATCTGGTCAGATCTTTTTTCCCCTCTGCTTGACCTTTGTCAACATCTTCGTAGAATCCCTATGATAAGATCCCAGTCCCTTCATGTGATGTTCAAGACCCCAAGCGAACCAGGCCTTGTCTAGTTCTTTGAACTCTAATTTTGTCTCCAAAGTGCTTTCCCCTCTGAGGGCCTGCATCCTCTCCCCTGGGGATCACCTCCTTAGATATTTGACATTAGACTTTATGGAGACATTTTTGTAATCTATCATTTTATTTTGTAAGTTGGTTGACTTTTTTTTAATCCCTCACACTGTAGGGCTGCATCTTCAGAGCTTAGCATAGTGCCTGACAAATTAGCTATTCATTAAATATCTATCAAACTATATCATAAGGTGTGATTTTTAAAGTATAAATATGTTCTTACACACAAATGCATGTAGTGTACACTGCTGTAGTTTGCATGTGTCCTCCCAAAAGCTGTGCTCTTTGCATATGAAAATGTGACACAAGACAAAGGGAGAGAATGGGGATCACTCTTCAGGTCCTGGTTGGTATCTCCTTGTGGCTCAGTTGATCTTCTGCTCTTTGATCCAAGAAAATTTCAGCTGCCTGCCCCCAAAAGCCATCTCAGGGTGAAGCCAGCCTGGAGAGGACACCAATCATTTTTATGAGAACTAATTCAGTGTGAAAGTATTGTGTCCACTTTTGCACAAGCGACTCTGTTTTTGGCCTCATGTGATGATAAATGATTTGCTCTTCAGCTAGAAACTGGCTAAATGTCAAGGTTTCCAGAAGACAAAGTCAGAAAAAGAGGAGAGAGCCCCTCATCTTTGTAGCATCCCTTTACAGGGGCGGGGCTCGTGTGATGGAAGGGCAATCACAGTGGGCAGAGGCATCCTGGCCGGGACTCATAGCTATGAATTCAGGAGCACCAGGGTGAGTCTTCTTAGGTGAGGGATCATTATGCTGAAATCAATCTTTACAATGGAAGACAAACCAGAATGAAATATTTCCTCTGAATGAGAGGTTTAAAGTGCAGAAGGCCGCTCCACGGATAGTGACGATCAATACCAACTTAGTTAAAGATCCCCTTAGTCGGACCCCATTAAACCTGATACTAATGAGGGGCTAAGGTCCACTGGCCACAGATGAGAGTTTAATATTGCCACAATCAGGCTGAACTGGATGTCCTTTATCAGTAAAGGAATGGGTTGAGATGTGTGGTGTTGGAGCAATGCAACCCACTGTAAGGTATCTCTCAGTGACTCTGCCAAGGTGTAAACATCAAACGCCCACAGGAACTATTTATATTGGAAGATTATTAGACACAAACTGCATAGAGGCATTGCCTCAGAGTATGCCACCCCTGGGAAGGCGGTCCTGCTATAAAACCCCAGAAACCACTGAGCTCTCCAGAGTCATTTCTATTGTTTACCAGGACCTGCAGCTCTGTGTGGAGTGTCATCCCTTCTACCATGCAGATCTGGATGGAGTGGAGAGGAAGAGTCGACTCCAAGAACACTTCCTTTGTGTCCACCAGCAGAGCCCCTGCTATTCCACAGCCACCATTTTTCAAAGCTGAAGTGAGGCTTGTGTGTATAGCTCACATGTGCTTATGAAGACTCCTGCAAAAATGTCCTGAGAATTCTGTTCTGGCATTCTGGTCTTATTGGAATAATGCTCATGTGTTTGAGCTGCTGCAAGTCTCTGTCAAAAGAGAAAGTCTTTTGAACACCATTTTCCAAACTGGTTTTAGTATGTGTTAGTATGGTGTTAGTATGTATCGGAAGATTAAAAAAAAAGACCCACAGGTAGTGTTGCTGAGACATTGAGCTAAACAAGTTAAACAAACGCAGTGAATATATGTAATATTCATGAATACAACATGTATCTGTAGATCTACACACATACAACATATAGAGCAAAAGAAGTCCAGATTAATAAACACATTACCAATCGCAGCAAGCCTGATGGTTGCTTCTTAATGGTTTTATCCTTTTCCATCACCCCAAGATAAGCAGTGCTTTGAATTTTGTATTTGGGTCTTATTTTTCAGTAATGTTCTACTATTTATGCATATCTCCCTAGATAAGATATTTTCAGTTTTATTTCCTTTTGAATTAGCTTTAAATAAAGGTCATGCTATAAATGTTCTTCTGTATCTTTCTGCCTGGGTTCTAAGTTTCTAGGCCTTATTTTTGTTAAAGTACATTGTTTTCATTCATTTTTACTGCTATTAGCCATTCTATAAGTATACCACCATTTGCTTATCATTTTATCTGACAGATAATACATTGCTTACAGTGCTTTACTGTTTTTAAACAGTGGGCTATGAACTTTCTTGTACGTAGCTTCTTTTCCTATAGAATTGTGCAAGAATTTCTGTATGGCACCTAACAGCAGAATTACTATATATGAGAGAGGGTATGTTCTTAATTTACTAAGAGAAACCAAATTGTGTCCCAAGGTGATGCTTCCAATTCTTATTTACTCCAGTAAGCCTCAAGTGTTTGTTGGTCCATATCCACCCCAACACATGGTAATGTTAGACTTAGACCTTTAGTCCAGCTCTTTGTGATTTTGATCCTTGTTCCTCTGTTTAGTGAGGTTGAACATCTTTCATATATTTATTGGCAATTGAGCTTTGTCTTCTGGAAATAATGTTCTCATCCAATTTCCATTTGCATTGTTAATCTCTTCCTTGTTGATTTTTAGAAGCTCTGCACGCAGTCTTCATTTTATTCTCAAAGTGTATGTTTGTTCAATTTCTTCTTCCACTTGGTTATTTGTATTTTTACTGTCTTAGTGGTGCTCTTTCATAAAGAGAAGTTTTAAATTTTAATATAGTTGAATTTTATCAATCTTTCATGTTATGGTTGTGCTATATGGGTTCTATTTAAGAAATATTTCCCTACCAGAGATTACAAAGAAATTATCCTCAATTTTTCTAGTTACACTTAAATCTGTAATAATATTTTTATGAGTAGATATCTACACCTCATGTACTGATTAACTTTCTCATTGCTGAGAAAAAATTGGAGAGATTTATTGTGGCTCAGGGCTACAGTGCATTCAGTCTATGAGAGGACAGAGAGAGAGAGAGAAGAAAAGAGCCAAGAACAAGCGTTTGCCTTCAGATCACACCTCCAGTAGGCCATCTCTTCCAAATAGGCTCCACTTCCTAGCAGCACATTTAGCTGGGGATTCATCAATGATGACTCTACTGGGGAGCAAAGGGCTCCACGGTCCAATTGCCTTCCAGAAGCCTCACCTCTGAACACATGAGACTTTGGGGAAACATTAGATCTAAACCGTTACACCTCAGAACCTCTCTCCATCTTAATATGCATTGTGGGCCTTCCTGAAGACAGACAGAAACAATGTTTTTCTCTTGTATTTGCCCTGGGGTTTCCCTCTCAGAGGCATCTATAGAGATTCCTTGGAATACACTTGGAAGCCACCATTCTGTACAGTAGCAGCAAAGTCTCACATTATCCAGTACCTGAAACAGTTGCTCTCACTTCCTTGTGATTTTAAAAATTTATTTAAAGATAAAGATCATGTTGCCTAAAGTAAAACAGGGAAAAAGGAAACAGTATATGTATGTACACAGGCACTAGCTGGCATAAAATATTAATGTGCAAAAATTTTAAAGTATAAATGTATGACTATTCTTAGTGCTTCTCTGCATCCCATTGCACTCGTGGGAGATGGGAATGTTGTGTGGAAGATTCCTGCCCGCTGGATTCTGCCACAGGTTTGCTTTGGACCACAGACACGGAAAGAAGAAGCAGAAGGGTGAACTCAGCTGATCAACAGCAAGCTGGAGAAGGGGTCGCCTGCAGAAGCTACGAAAGAAGACAGGGATAGGCCGCGAGCCCTGGGTGCTGGAGGGAGCTGGGGGCGGAGTGGAAGGAGAGCAGCTTCCTATGTATGTACATCTATGGCTCAAAAAACAGCAAAGGATGAGAATTTGAGTGTACAGTAAGTGGGCTAAGAGAAATAACGTTCTGAATTATAAATTGTACCTCTTTGTCTCCCTTTAAGAGACATTAACACATTTCAGAATAACTTTATAGTTGCTGCTTTGCCAAGACTGACCAGTTGAGGCTCTAGGCTGGCTTATACTAGCTTTTTACTCCTATGATTTTGCTTGATCATAATAATCCACAGGAAGGACAAATATTATTTATCCCCACTTACTATGTGAGAATACTGACTCACACAAGCGAAGTGGTTACTAAAGACGCAGTCTGAGCGTGAGCAGGCGGGCATCAAGTCCAGGAGAACCAACGCAGGCCTGTCTTCTTCCCTACACCACGCAGCCTGCAGGAAAGCCTGGCATGCGAAAGCAGGATTGTTACAAGCATTCATCATCTCAGAATAAAGTAGCCATCTTTTAGTATTTGGGTCTAGTGATCACAATTATTTAAGAAATGCTGCTCAAAGATTAGTAGAAAGTCCCCGTATCTTGTGTAATTTAGTAAGGTATTTTCATGGAGCTCAGCACTTCTCAAGTTTAGCTTACATAATGCTGACCGTACTTGTTAAGCAAGGGGACCAGTAACAAGGGTAATTTAATCACAGTCAGGAGACGTGGCTCAAATTTTTTTCTATATTCCAAGGACAATGATGGCAGAATAGCTGTGGCAGAGCCAACTTTAAATTTATATTAAAACAGATTACAAAGTTAACTAGCCCCAGGGAAATAAGGCCCCCCACCAGAGTTCAATGAAATAGGAACAGAACAGTTCATTTTCTGAGGAATGTACCTAATATTTTAGTTGAGTGGTTCTTATTTTGCTATTTATGAAATACATATGCATATTATGTGTTATATACAGTCTCATGTGGCCGAAGTGGGTCCATTTTAAAACTGGAAATGAATATAACTTTGTTTCTTGTCCTTATAGGAGGATGACAAAACGTTCCAGGAGCAGGAAGTCTCTGAGGTGACTCCTGTGACTTCAGTAGCATAGCTTCTCCTACTTCTAAGAGTGGTTGCCGCCTCCTCACCTTCTGACTTATTCTTTTCCTTCAGTAGTGTGCTGAGAGCCACTCTTGCTCCAGTGCTGTGTTGGCTGGGGTGCCGTCATCCCAAGGCCTGGAGCAGTAAGTGACCTAGGTGCACAGTGACATTGCTACTAACAAATGGAGTAAACCTGCGAGCAGCATGCGCTACAAACTGTAAAGTCATATCTACGGTCCTCGTATAGCAGCAACGAAGGTAACTCATGGTTTGCCTTAAGGAGGTAACTGGTGCTTAATAAGTTATTGATTTTTCTTAGCATAATACTAAAGTTCTTCAGAATGTGCAGAAAAAAAGCCTCCCACTTACATAAGGAGTATTGATTAAGTATGAATTCATACAGTGGGACTCTGTATGCTTCATACTTCAGGGCCAGCACATATTATCTGATTAGTATTGATTGCACTGGAGCCATGGGTGGGTTCTCGAGGCATTGTTTTTGGCCAAGGAAGAACGACTTGTTTAGTGTGACCCTGAAGTGACCTTGCAGTGGACCAGAGAAGGCTCAGGGTGAGTGACCGCACACTTAATTCATCCAACTGAATTTAACTGTTGCAAAGGTGTCCCTGTCATCGACACGCCCGGGAGGCTCCCTGTTCATGCTTTCACACTTCATTCTGTTCTTACATATTTTTATCCGCCTGGTACACTCTTTCTCCCATATTCTTCTTTGCAAACTCCTACTTCATCTTCCAGAGCCAAACTGGTCAGTTGTCTCTTTCATGGATTTACCCTTGATTTTCTTGCGACTTTTTCTTTCTCTTGAATCTTCTTACCACTCTTTGTTATACATATACCAACAGTGAAGAGTGACAAGTACCAGTAACTATGTCTTTATACCTCATTCCTACTAAATCACAAGCTTCTCTTGGATGAAATAGTGTATTATCTCTTAAGCTTTTTCACTCCTTATAATGCTGACTACCCAGAAGGCATATGGTTGGTATTGTGTAAATGGTTGTGCTGTTATACTTTAGGTAATAGCTCTGTTCACCAATCAGAATCTGAAACTTCTGGTTCCATAATATTTAAATGGGCTTTTAATGCCTTAGAGTGATCTTCTTCTACTCCACTATATCTGGAGTGCTTGTTTGGGTCATTAATTTCTTATGATGGAGAAAGATAATTGTCGTATCCCTGTTTGATAAAGAAAATGGGCCTTAATATATAATTTTCCCATCCTCACACTACTGGTAAAATGTGAGTCTGGGAGTCAAACCAAGGTCTGTCTGAATCAAAAACCTGGGTCTAAAGAGAATGAATGACACTTTAAGAGAGGCCCACCCAACCCAGGAATCTGAAGTTTTCTGTGTAGTTTAATTTCTTGATTAATTTATAGGATGGATAGAGAGAGAGAGAGACACACACACACACACACACACACACACACACAGACAAACAGACAAAGAGACAGAAGCAGAGATAAAGTCAGAGATAATGGTAATGAAATAGTCAAATAAAGTATTCTAATACATCAGAAAGAGTTGGTAAATCATAATATTGTAACTAATTTCTTAACCTGCAGCAGCTGACACTTAGTAAAAAGCTTTCTATTCAGGAATAGTTCACGTGGGAGAGAAACATAGAGAAGGGGACCAATGAGGAATCACAGAGAAAAAGTGTATGAAAGAGGAGCAGCAGATGCCGGGGACCAGCCATGGCACAGAGACAAAGCAAGAGGGGGCAGGCGATAAAAATGTGTGTAGTCCGCAGAGGGCTTGAAAACAAAGCCAACTAAGAACCTCCCATGGTGATTCTTAATGTCACCGATAAGATACTCTTCCCGAAGGGGCGACCACTCCTGCATCATCCCACTTTGGATTGTTCCTGGACCAACTTCAGCCTGAGGGTACCACATAGGCTCCCTATACTGGAGGTCACAGCAGAAGCATTTGTGTCCCATCTGTTTGTATCAAGGCTCTGACCAGCACTAAGCTAAAAGCTCTACTTTGGATAGATCAAAATGAGAGGGAAATGTGATGCCCAGTGGGAACGTTGTATTGGCTTTCTATTGCTGCTCTAATAAATTACCACAATCATAGTGGTTTAAAACAACACAAATATATTATCTTATAATTCTGGTAGTCAGATGGCTCAAGGGGGCTCCTGGGCTAAAATCAAAGAGTCAATAAGATTTGCGTTCTTTTTTGGAGGTTTTAGGGCAGGAACCTTTTCTGTCATTAGAGAACTCCCACAGCTCTTGGCATGTGGACCCTTTTTCCACCCTCAAAACCAGCAACATAGCATCTTCCCACCCTCCACTCCTCTTCCTCATTCTCATCCTCACTCTTCTGCTCTGTATTTTACTTCTCCAGACCTTTCTGTTTATACTGGAAATCTTAGATAATTAAGGACAATTTCCTTATCTCAAACTCCTACACCTCATCCCACTCACAAAATCCCTTTGCCATATAGAGCACCATATTTTCAGGCTATGGAGATTAGGATTAGACCATTCTTGACGTCTCATTCACAAGAAATTAGGGTAGAAAGTAGAAACCAGGAGGCTGGATTCTAATCCTGCAGCTCCAAAGGGGCTATGTGCCCTGGTGAAAAGCTCAACCTCTTTGGGCCACTATTTTCTCCTGGTATCTACATGGACAGACTGTCCTAGGATAGTCTCTCCAAAAAATAGTGCCTTTACCTGAGCACGAGCAGACATGGCCCCTGCTAATTAAAAATTGGGCTTGTTTTACACACCTGTAAATGACATGGTAGCATTTATTTAAGGCCACTTCCTCACATGCCATTCGTCCTTCTAATGGCATTGCTGCAGGTTCTCTGCTGATTTCTACCGACTATCCTACATTTACTTACTCCTTGCCTACAGAGAGTATAAATTTTCAATTTCTCATCTTAAATAGGGGCCTCCAATTCTGTAGCATGGCTGATGCATTAAATATCCACAGCCAAATTGCTTAACGCCCAGGTTTTTTATCCCCTTCAAATTAAAGCTTTTAAAAACCCAGGCTCCATGCAGGCTGAATGACACACACAGTCTTTCTGCTGGCTCTGGGGGGCAGGCGATACTGGTTCCTGTCAAGTTCTAAATCTGGATGCTTTTTTATAGTGGAACAACTAAAAGGAATTGCTGCCGTATGATATATAACTACTACTTATTATAGATTGATCCATTTTGCAGTAGGGAGGGGGAAGGCAGGGAACTGTAGGAAGAACAAGAGCCAATCTTAGTCTGAGAGCAAGTAACCTGCTAATTGCCTTCTCCATGACAGCAATGTAAGCTTCTTTATGGCCGCTTTATTTCACAGTGACCTGCCACACTGCTGTAATTTTCCTGGTGTCACTCAGGCAGGTTTAAAAAATGATTGGTTTTATGGCTTTTATTTGGGAATTTGTCAAGGTTTCACACGGTGGAAGCCTTGAAGCAGTGGACTAATAGTCCATAATTTGGTGTTTAAAGGAATAATGGTGGGTAACCTGTGCCAGCCCCCGTGTACCTGGAGTGAGCACATCCTTATGCCTGGTGGGGAAGTGTCCATAATTTCTTTTATGCTACAGTAAGCCTTTGCTGTTAGAAGACTCCATTCCAGGTTCGAAAGGATTCCTGGCATCCTGAGATGGGAGAAAAATCTTTTAAGCTTCACAATCAGGTTGATATTTAAAGCTAAGTTCCATGAAATGTACTTCAGGTGTTGGTAAACCCAGACTCAGGTCAGCGGAGTCTGGTGATCAGGCTTTCCATACCCGTTTTATGACTCACAGTCTGGAAATGAACCGTACGTACTGAATTCTGAGTCCCCCCTCCCCCGTCTCTCCTTAGGATCTCAAAGCCCCCAGATGTTGTTAGAAGCTTCGATTTTGAGGACTGCGTTGGCTTCCTGCCACTGTGTGTACTCATAGGTTTAATGAAAATTGTGCCTCTCAAACTCCTCCTCAGAGGGAGCGACCAGTCCCTGGCGTGGTTGCTCGGAACACCCTGGGCTCACGATGCTGTGTGTAAACACAGGCTCGTACACACCTGCCTCCTGCCCAGCTCACGTCTCTCCCGGTTGCCTGGGTCGGCTTCAGCTCCTTGTGTACCTGCCGGTGTTTATCACAGTCGGCTTCCCCCCTCTGTGTGCCTCAGCATAGCCAGTGCTTATTTGAGCAGCGGGTGATTTTTCTGAAGTGACCTCCGCCGTGCAGGAGATTTATGATGGCGTTTGCTTTCATTATGTGTGGAGGCTGCCTCATGAGCTCACTGCGTAGCTGTCAGAGGAAGAGCAGAATGCTTCCCAGAATAAGCCTCCGGTATTATCTTTGAACATATGTTCTTGATTAAATGAGAAGAGGAAAGTCTCTTCGTTTTTCCCATTTGGAGGTTAAAGAGGAGGGTTTGTCTAAAAACAGATTGCAGTAAATTGTGGGTTTATTTCAACAGTATGTCAACATTATTTACTCATGGAAAAAAACTCAAATTGATAGGTTTCTTTTAATTACCTCATCCTAAAAGCAGCTCTCAACAAACAGCAAATATTTCAGAAGCCATTTGGGTAAGTCTGGAAATGTTGAATTACTGGAAACCTGCCGAGAATAATACCTTTGAAGGAGTTTCGATAGTTCTCAGTGTAAGAAAACTCGATTAGGAAACAGCTTTGTGCTCAGCAAGCTGGGTATTGCCTTCTGTGATCTTGGTGGTCTCCTTGTAAAAGTTGGCTTTTGATAGTCTTGCCTAACACTGATCCCACTACACTGAAAAACAGGTACCTTTCCAGGGTTAGGGATCACTGTCTGGCAGTCAGAGCAGAGTGCCCTTGTTTAACCCCACTACATTAATACTTTTCCTCTTGGGTCCTCAGCAGAAAAACTGAATGAAAGATGAATCAGTAATCGGGTATGTTCTGGGCAGATCCAAAGGGTTAGTCTAGTAAATCAAGGCCAAAACACATGTTGTCAGATGATGTCCTTGGACTTGGTTGCTTGGTCTTGATTAGATGAAAAATGCTCACCTGGACATAGCTATGCCTAGCTGTGCCTGGGGGTGGGGAGACGGGGAGGTACCAGGGGGAAGAGAGCGAAGGGACTCAAGGAAGCCCAGGCTCCTCTGTTCTTCTGTGACTTCCTTTGCAAAACTGCTGGGGATGTTTGCTCTGTGTTGGAGGGAGGGAGAGAAACAGAAAGGAAGGGAGGGAGAGAGGGAGGGAGGGAGGGAGGGAGGAGGGTAATAAAATATCCTCAAGCAAAACGTTGGGATAGATTTGGGCCTATACAGTGCAACTCACCCCAGACCTAAGTCTTTGGGCACATTCTAACTTCAGGTGACGGTGCGTTACAGTGGTGTGCATTGAGTTCACTCAGGAAACTTCTACTGAGAATCCCATTAAGATCATTTCATTTGAAACTTCCACGTGCAGGGATGATTTCAGGAATAGTGTACAGGATGACAAAGTTGTACTTGTCCAGCACTGAAATCTCTGCCACTTACCATGTCACTGCCTGAGACCTGCATCATATTAAGTGCATGCTGGTCTTTTCTTCTAGGACTTCAGACATCCTCTCAGCCCAGCAGCTAAAGACCAAATGCCTAGCTCTGTGAGGACTTCTGGGAGCTGACTGGGTCCTACTGCTGGCCACTGAGAATCAGCAGTGGCCAAAAATTCTGAGTCTTGGCCCTGGGCATGTGTACAGTTGATAGTAGCTGAGCCTCACACAGACTGTCTTGTAGCCTGCCCTGACACTGACCCGCAGGCAGCCACAATCCTCTATTCCCTTGGTTTTTGTGGAGCAGGTCAGACAGCAGAGACTTACTAACTGGTGCTCCCAGCCATGCCAACAAAAGTCACCCTTCAAAAAGAAGTTCTGAGCCCTGTGGGAGATGAAAGCTTCTTTTCTTCCTACCCTTACATCACTGTTCCTCCCCCCACCAGTGTGGAGTCCAGGAGCCTTCACCGTGGAGACCAGCCCAGGAGTGGAAGATGTAATTCTAGTCCCAGCTCCAACACTTAATAACTCCATGACCTGGGGCCAGGGACTTAACCTCTTACACTGCAGCTTTCTCTCCTGTAGAGCAGGGCTGTTGGACTCAATTCCTTCCAGCTGTAACAACAAATGATTTTTATTCCTTAAATGTCTGTTTGCTAGTTCATTCATCCACCCTATTGATGGATATACCATTTATGCTTCCAGAATAGAAAGAAAAACCTACTGTAAATAATACCTGAATACAAATTAAAGTGAAAACGATGGCACTTTCCTCACGCAGTCTGAAGGAGAAAGTTGACAAACACAGGATGGGGCTGGTCCCACCTCAGATGACATCAGTCCACATGAGCTCTATAGCTTGGCTTGGGCGGTAGAGCCTCATGCTAATGGGACCACAACCACCAATTCATCTCCTGCTCCACCCAGCTGAGGTCATCTGTCTCATGGTCCTTCCATGGCCATCATCTTTAAACTATGTACTACGGCTCATCAGGGTCCTTTCAATTAATTTATTATTTTTTAAAAATTCAGTGATGAGGATTGAACCCAGGTCTCAAATATGAGCTATATTCCCAGATCTTTAATATTTTTGGTTGAGACAGGATCTCTCTAGATTGTTAAATTGCCCAGGTAGGGCTTAATTCTGCTCCTCAGCCTCTTCAAATTGCTGAGATTACAAGTGTGTACCACAATACCAACACCAAGGTAAATTAACTTCTTATTAATAGGGAAACTAATCTCAACATGTAAAACAATGTTACAAAACAAAACAAAGCAAAACAAAAAAAAACAATGTTAAGCTAGGTGTGGTGAGGTATGCCCACAATCCTAGCACTCAAGAGACTGAGGCAGGAAAATTTTAGGCCAGCTTACACTACATAGTGAAAACCTCAGGAGGGAGAGAGAAAGAGAGAGAGAGAGAGAGAGAGAGAGAGAGAGAGAGAGAGAGAGGAGAGAGAGAGAGACAATACCAATACCTGACACATGAATAGACATTGATTAGGATGATGAGGATTAAAATGTGGAAATGCTGCTGTTTGCTGTTGGCAGGAAAGTTGTTTTAGAATTATTAGGGACAAAAAAGTTTATAAATGTGTATGGGACTCTGTGGTTTTCTTAAAAGTTTAAGTCCTGGTCAGGGCTATTTATCTAATTGCTTCAGGGCGATGTCTTTATAGAATAATCGTTGTGGTATGGATTTGGGTCACCCAGGTTAGTGCTTTAGAAAGTCAATTTTAAATCTAGATTCTCATCTCATTTCTTTATTTCACATTGGCTTCTCAGCTTGTCCTCATAACAAAAAATCTTACTAGACTTGAACTCTAGCTCATTCATAGGACTTACAGGATTTTTTCCCATGAGTAACATTGCTGTCCAAAATATTTAAGCTAAAAATTTTAATACTTCTGAATTAAACATCAGAAATCTTAGAATTTGCCCCTACTAAGCACTCTTCTTAGTTTAAGTGCATAGACTGTAATTTTCACTTCTAGATATATGTGCCAAGTTCAAGATCCATACATAATTGTCATAGTACAACATAGACAAGTTCATGTTCCTTCAGCAATTTAAACTCTAATGTGGTCTTATGCTGAGGATTTTAAATCATCATTGTGATAGCATTTTAGATTTAGCCCGAACTTTCCTATAGTTCAACTACACCAACCCACATCAAATTCTCCTTTGTACATATATGTACATCAGGTCTGGCAAGACCTTCATAATAAAATGAGTGCT
>PVKN010008979.1:7564-24468 GCA_004027915.1 Capromys pilorides
AGAGAGAGAGAGAGAGAGAGAGAGAGAGAGAGAGAGAGAGGCATTGAAAAAAGCAAAAGAAATGGAAAGAGAAGGAGGTTATCCTGACTGATCAGGGAAGAAAGAGGTGTTAAAGATGAAGAAGATGTTACAACAGAAACTCTTACTTGAGGTAAAATATGCTGCTATTAATTCTAAGAAATAGATTTTTTTAAATTTTAATGACTCCAAGATCCGGCTGTCTTTCTTCCACAGATGAAAATCTCTTTCAATCCTAGGTAGGAAGCAAGTCAGGAGTACGTGTCACAGCCTGCCTGTGTGTGGACACATGGTCCAAATCCCACTCGGCTTAATTAACTACATTGCTTGACACAAGAAGCCAGCAATCCTGAGGTCAGGAGAAATGGTCATACTTTTTAGAAACTAGTTTGACAAAACATGAAAGCCATGGAGGCTGCTGTGACTTACTCACCCATCAAGCAGGATTCTCTCTAATGCTTCAGACATCAGCTTACCAGAAACCTCTTCCCTGAACATAGATGGAAGCTACTTAGCCCCCAGTGATACATAATCTAACTCCATTGGGTGGAGGTAAATATGATTGTAGTCAGTTAAAAAGTTCCCCATTTTGAGATTTTCTTAAAAGAAAATCTCAGAAACAATAAAAGAGCATATTTTTTTAAATGCTGCATCATCAATGGGTTAATGGTGTTCAGGAAGATGCAGGTAGGTTTATCATAATCAAAAGTACCCCTTGACTCAGAATTAACAAGAGAGGCTCTACAGCTGAATGTGTCCTAGGCATATCCTAACCACCTTATATATGTTAAAGAGTGATAGATGAGCCTTTTTTTTTTTAAATTTTTATTTATTTATTTATTTGTTTGCTTGTTGTGTTTGTTTGTTTCTTTATTTATTCATTTTATGGCTGGCTCAGCCTGCCCTGGTGGTGGTGCTGGCGCAGCATGTGGTGCCGAGGATCGAACTGCAGTCCCCGCAGTTGCCTGAGCCCTCCTAAGCAGGCGCTTTAGACCACTGAACCATCTCGCAGGCCCAGATGGGCCATTTTAATAAGTACAAAATATTTTTTCCCTAAGTGATAAGAAAGGACTGTCTCACTGTTTGCCAGACATTTTTTCTTCCTTAATGGTTTGTAAAATAATGGTGCATCTAAAATTGATGGCTTCTTAGATTCAATGAAATGTGGTGTTCATTATCCTCAACCTCCTGGCTCAGAGCAGCTCGAATAAACTAGATGTCGAGTCTAAGATGTTTAAATTTAGCTGAAAAGCCTTTCATGTAATTCCAGTGAGAATTCAAAAAGATACAGAAAGTTGGGGAGATGGGTTTGCCGCCTTCTTAGGAAGCTAAACATACACTTAGCCTGAAACTCAGGAATGTTCAGTTATGGATCCTGACACCAAGGAAGCAAAAATATGTCTCTATGTAAAGAGCGGTACATAAATGTTTATGGCAGCTGTATTTTTAATAGCCATCAAAATGGAAATGACATGAATGATCAGCTAGCAAGTGAGTGAACAGCATGTATAGTCTACTTACATAATGGACTACTGCTCAGCAATAAAATGTCCCAGACAAATACCATACCTGTGACCTTCTGGTAGACTCTCAAAAACCTTCTGATAGATGAGAGAAGTCAGACACAAACAATGACAAACTGTGTGATTCCATTATCTGACATTCTAGAAAAGGCAAAAGTAGAGGCACAGAAAACAAATCGATGGTCTCCAGGGTTGGGGCTGGGGTTAGAAGAAGCAGACTGACCGCACAGGACCGAGAGGGAACCTCAGCTAGGCTGAGGCTCTGTAGTCCGCTTACATTGTGGTAATACAACTATAGTGTCATCAAAGCCCATTGAACTGTCTGCTTAAGAAAGTATAAACTTTACTGAATGTAAATCATACCTTGCTAAACCTGATCTAAAAAAAAAAAATAAATGACTGAGAACGGGCAAGATGGCTCAGTAGACTAAAGCATCTGCTTGGGCAGGCTTGGGCAGGTGCGAGGATTGCAGACACTTTGGTTCAATCCCAGGCACCACATTCCACACCAGCCCTGCCCCCAGGGTGGGCTGAGCCAGATAGAGTCCTAGTGTGGTGGTGCATGCCTGTGATCCCAGTGCTGGGGAGGCTGAAAGCAGGAGGATCACCACAAATACAAGCTATATGGTGAGAACCTGCAACTACAAAAAAACATTTAAAAACAACAAAAAAATGTGGCTAAAAGACTGAATAAACCTGGACCCAAACCTTTCTACTAGATGTATGTGATAGACAATGTTCTGAAGGTCTCTGAGCTGATCCTGGGTTCAGGTCCCTCTGTAGAGTGCAGACAACAAGGCCTGCTGCAGAGGGCTGTGTTTGAGAAACTAACTGAAGTAATATATGTAAAGTACTCCAGGGCAGTGACAGGAAATAAATGTTCAATCATGGCAGTGTGCATGCTACCGGCGACCACAGGCAGTTCCATTATGGAGGAATTAATCAGTTGTAGGGGTGACAGAATTGGATAGGCTAATCAATTGCTTGTGGCGGGAACCATCATTCTGATCAAAATAATGTTGAAATAGGAGCTCTAGGGAGACACAGCCTGAACCTTTTACAGTCAGCATGTCCAACCCTTTGCTCCTGCTGCTCACAGGAGCTGCTCATTCCAAGAAACCTGAAAGAAAGGCAGAGGGTGCTGGGTGGAAGGTATTTTGAGTAGGACACCCAAAGTTACCTGGAAGACTGAACATGGTGCCAGGCACACAACCAGATGATTGACTAAGACTTTTGACTTTCACTAATATTTTAATCTAGACATGCAGCAAAATGAATCAAGTGTTTAAGCATGTTTCAGAGAATATATTAAACTTGTTGTATGCATTGTTCTCACTCTTTGTAAGAGCAAGTAATGTTGGTAATTTCCACAAAACCGACAAGACAGTGACTACAGAGAAATAAAAGGACATGTCCAAGGCCACAGCTAGTAAAGGCCAGAGCCTGGATTCAAATTCTCAGTCCTAGTCCCATCTAGGAGTCTTCGCCATGAAGTAGACAGAGCCTGGAAACATCCATTGGGTGTGTCTGGGGACTGAAAGCTTGCGTTGGTGCCTGGAGATAGAGTTCTGAGGGTGCTGTGTGTGGCAGAGATGGCTGCCGGAGGAAAGCATACTTGCTTTAGAGTGATGAGCACCAAGTGAAAGCCTAGAGATTCAAGACTGTAATGTGCTATGATCTGGGACCCAACTGCTTTGCATTCTTTGTTGCTATGGGGAGAGAAGCTCTGGGCAGCTCTAAAGGCTGCTTACCCCCTTTCCACAGTGCTACCTTAGGGAACCGGAACTCTCCAAAGCTCTGCCAAAGAGAGGATCACGATGACACAATCCTCACCTGACTGCAGATCAGGATGTACTTTGAAGCCAGGGCTTAGCTTTCTGCTTAGCCTGTCCCTTCCTGGCCTCATATGTGTGGTGGTTTCCTGCCTATGTGTAAAAGGATTCATCAGACGGAGACGTGCTTTTCTCCCTTCACCCTTGGGCAGCACTCTGCACCTCCTCTCACATGAGCAGTGACGATCAGCCGCTCCGTCTGATGGTGGAGCTCCCCATCTCCCTTCTTTCAGAACCCTTTCAAGTGTGGGGTCAGGACCTCAAAATCCCACTTCTCTTGCAACAAGCCTGTCAAATAAACTTCAGAAGGAGGAATGAGAGAGACTCAGGAAAATCTTCAATTCTACAAGTAGATCATTAAACTTTTACTACCCCTAACCATGTTGGGAGTGGATAAACTTCATTTTATGTGTTACATTTGTCCACTTTAGGATGGCAGAACCAGTTCTAGTACTTCCCTCTACATTAAAGACCCACAAGTAATTTACTGATTTTGTTTTCCAAAGGAAAAAAATAACAAAACACCTAGTCAGACCTGTTTTGCAAACCATATATAATAAGATGCAGAGGATGGGAGAACATAATGAAGAATTCTACTTTTAAGAGAGTGAAATAAATATTCCAATCTAAAAATTTAGAGATTACACATAAAGTTGTACAAAAGGGGTGGTGTATATCACAATGCTGATGTGAAATGTCTGAAAAGCACATATAAATGAATAGGCAATTTTACACTTGGCCAATACAATAAGTGTGCTCAATTAATAAGCACTAATGAAGCACATCCCAGGTGCTGATCTCTGTGCTGGGAATCTCAGGGAATAAGATGTGGCTGCTGGTTTTAATGGCAACAGCCCCCAAGAAAGTACTCTTCAGAAATTATGTGTGGTAGCAAGAATTTGAAAGAGCAATTAACTCCTTGTCCTTAAAATAAATTGCAAAGCATCCACCATGCTTTCTGAGCCCACTCCAAAAAAGGTCCTAGTAGACCAGCTAGTCCTCCTTTGCTCTCTATCTTCTCTATAATTTCTATACCACCTTCAGTTCTTTAAGCAGTGCTATTAAGCATTGAACTGTGACCCCACCCCACCCCCATACAAAAAAGATGTTGATGCCCCGACCCCTACAACCTATGAATGCAGTCCAGTTTGGAAACAGTCTTAGCAGATGATCAGATTAATAAGATCACTAAGGTGGCCTTGTCCAACATGACTTATGTTCTCCTACAGTGAGAGAAATATGGACTCACAGACAACACATACAGAGGGCAGTTGATGTGAAAACACAGGAGAATGTCACCTACTGGACCAGGAATGCTTGAGGTTCCCAAGGCTGGGAGAAGGCTGGAATAGGCCCACTTCTTCAGAGCTTCAGCGCCACAGAAGGCCAACGTCTCCACTTCAGTCTTCTAGCTTAGCAAACTGGGACACAATGAGCTTCTGTTGTTGAAGGCATCCAGTCTGTAGTTCTTCATTATGGCAACCCTAGTGAATTAACTTAAGACTTAGGCCCAGACTCTTCTCTCTGCCCAATCCCATGGCTAACTCCCTCTGAGCCTAAATACCATGTCCTCAAGAGAAGTCCTTTTGCACTCATCACTATGGTACCACATGGGTTTCATGCTGCACCATATGCTACGGCCTTCATGCCAGGGTCATACATGCCTGCATTTCTGACTGTCCCTTTGGCTCCTGCAGAATAGGCCCCATGCCTGGCATGATCAGCACTCAGGACATACTCGTTTCCATTCAATAGGATCAGTGGGACACCTATGCAAATCCAGTAGAAGACAGTTGTAAACATGCTCCCCAAGTCTCATAGCCTCAAGCATATGAGCCAAGTTTTTAGTATTTGTGTATACACCATGCAGACTGTATAGGCTGTCTTCTGCTTCTGCAAGGTGCTGCAAATTAAAGTGTTTGGAAAATAGAAAAGAATTTGTATTTGGACCTTAAGATGTTAGCATGTGGAGCTGTCCTCCTGCCTGCTCTTCCAACCTCCTTGTCCTCTACTTTGAACTCTAGCTGGAAGCCCTAGAGGGGGTCTAGGAAGAGTAGGCTTTTAGCATGGAAGGCACTGAAACCATTCTATGGAGAAAAGCACAGGAACTAATGGCAAAGGAGCTTTGCCTGGTCCCAGGGAAAGTCTGGAAGGCCTCTCCATCTGTCAGTCCATTTAGAAACTTGACCTCTTTGCAAGCCCTAAATGTTCAGGACCCATCAAAATGCAAGGCATATCCTGGATGTCTGAGAAGGAATCCGCTAGTCAGAAATTAACCTCTTTGATGGCACAACAGGCTACGTCTCCAAGTGACAGGTGTGTAGACAACAGTGACCAGTAGTCACCTTCTCTCAGATTCTGGCCTTAGGTCACAGAGCTCATCCAAAATAGACACAATCACTTCTGCTTTCTGTGTCTCACTATCTTTATCTCCAAATCAGGACAGAATTCCACCTACAGGCTGTAACCACCTACAGGCTGGTTTGGGGGAAACGAGGGTCTTAATAAACTTTGTAAGCCAAAAAAGCACTTTATAGATGTGAGAAACTATCATCCCTTTTCCCAAGTACATTCATTACTAGATATGAATTGCAAATTCTATTGATAAGTCTGTCAGATCCTCCAGATATGTTCATGGGCATGCACACCTCTTGCAAAGAGAATATGATTCTCCTTGTAGAAAAATTCTGGCCTAAGATTTGGTTCCATTCCATAGTCATCGATTGAACAACTATTTTATGGGGATATGTAAAGAGGGGGACAGATTGTGCTATAGAGCCCCTAAAGGCCCCTCTAGGAAAGAGGATCTTACATATAAAGTGAGACAGAGTATAAGGCAGATAGAGATAATGCTAGAATAATGCTTGAATCAGAGGAAGTGGGCTTTTCCAGGGTCTTTGCCAGGGATGGGCAGCATGGCCTTGGTGAATTATGCCATCTGCCTGAATCTTGGTTTTCTTCTTCATTCCACAAGTCTAGGTAGTAATGACCTCAAGAGAGAAGATTTTATTTCAGAGAATTAATTCAGGATTCCAATTTGGGAACAATAATTAATGAGGACAACCCCCAGATCCTTCCATTGGCCATGTCTGCATGGAGATTTCAACACCTCCTGACCTGCTCTCATTATCCACCCCAGCTCTGCCTGTTGGGTCACAAAATGAGACCTATCTATCCATGGTTTTCATCTCTTTTATATTCAACATCTTGCAGTTCCTGGTTCTCAGGTTCAACTGAATAACATAGATAATAAAAGGAGTGATCACTTTATACGCCACAATGTTAAAAGGGTATGGAAATTAGCAGTTACTCAGCATTTATCGAACATTTGTTGCATGGCAACGTTGTGCTCAAAGCTTTCATTCAATCCATTCTTTTAGGACTCATACCAGCCACGGGAGGATATCATTAATCCTTATCCTCAGGGATAAGAAAAAACCTGACGTTCAAAGAGATTAAGTACCTTTCCCAAAGTCATCTAGCTAGAAAGTGACAGATAGGGAAAGATTGGCTGCCTCTCTGCTACCTTAATAAGGTGCATTAGGTAAATCATATTTTGTTCCCAACACCCTCCATGGACCCATTCACTCTGACCCTTAATTGTCAAGTGTCAACAAGACATTCCATTCTCACTTTTCTCCCAGGTGCCTGTAGAACTTTCTGCTCTGTTTGTGCTTCTTCCTTAGTTCCTGGCTTCATTCCTTGCTCCTTAGACATAGCCCATTGACCATCCAAGTGTCCTGCGAGGCCCTGTCTCCTGAGACCACAGCCCACTGTATGATCTAACACCTGTGACTTGATTCTTCTCCCTTGAGTCACGTCATAACAATGACCAGGAATGTGTTTGTTTGATTAGCAATATGTACTTTGAGTACCTTCTGGGGAGATGCCATTCAGTAAGTAAAGCAAGGTATTCATCTTCAAGGAGCTCTTTTCTGTAAGAGAGTAGATTGCTCCAAGCATGATGGCACGTGCCTATAATCCCAGCACTTGAGAGGCTGAGGCAGGAGGATTGATGTGAGTTTGAGACCAACCTGGACTACAAAAGTGAGCTCAAGGCCAGCCTGAACTGCATAGTGAGACCCTGTCTCAAAAAGAAAAAAAAAAAAAAAAGAGTAGATTGCACATGTAAACAGATAAACAAGTGCATAATGCCTTCCTGAAGAGAAGGCAATTCCATGACAGGTGGAAGATGGCTATAATAGCACAAAGAAATCTTTCATAACATGACCCATCAGCAGAGAGGGATATGTGGTCTGAAAGAGTAACCTCTGTAAGGGTCAAAGGGCTGAGCAGTACCGGGCAGAGGGGTGGACAAACAGAAAGGTCTAAAGATTGGAACAAGCTCATGTTTGTAAAGCAAAAATAGAATCAGCACAGCTGCCAGCAGAGTGCTAAATGTTGAATAATAAAGGTAGACAGATTCCATATTATGTAAGACCTTCTAAACTGTCTAAAAGATTTTTTAACTTTAAAGGCAGAGGGAAGTCCCAGAGCAATCTGGTGATAGGACTGTTATGATTTCATTTACATTTTTAAAAGATCATGTGATTGCTCTGTGGGAAATTAACTGCCAGATTAACAGGAAGACCTAGAGGGAGTACACTACCATAGTGTTTACATTTATAGGTGAGATGGTAGTGGCTTTGCTTCAGATGCCATTAATTCAGAGCTTTCAGCTGTATGGTTCCCAGTTTCTTCTATGCAAGTGTCTCCTGCATTTGTTCTGGGTGGGCTCAGGGCCTGAGAGTGCAGTTTGCTCCTTCTCTTTATCATTTTGTATAGCACTGTCCTTTGACCTTTGGTGTACAGCTTTGGGGCAGTTATACCCTTAGCACCTATTGAAATTCTTACCCCAGAGAGGTTATATGGTTAAGGAAGTTATAGTTTTGTATTTACAGAACTACACTAATAATGTAGTTCTGTGCATTATTATCCATTATTAGGGACACTAGTAATGGGTAGTGATATTTAGCAGTTGACAAACTTTTGTAACTAATGGGTTTGTGTTTTAGACAGTAAGAGCTAACATTATGTCTGTGTAGCTAAGCAGACATTAAACTGTGAATTTGTATTTAATTTAGTTCCCCTAAGTTCTGCCTCATCACCTCCCCTTGTCGTACATGGGGTCTTCCAGGCAAACTAGTTCACCCAGTTACCTATTGCCTCCTCTGTAGTTCAAGAGAAAAAGAGAGAAGACATTCTCATAGATCTGGGTCTAGCAAAGTG
This sequence comes from Capromys pilorides, assembly GCA_004027915.1. Classification (NCBI taxonomy): domain Eukaryota; kingdom Metazoa; phylum Chordata; class Mammalia; order Rodentia; family Capromyidae; genus Capromys; species Capromys pilorides. Next base: position 16,167 of record PVKN010008979.1, read on the forward strand.
TCTCAGCTTCCTGGGTGTGGATCTACCAAGTTTGAACTCATTCAGATGTGCCTAGCTTGGGTCCTGCTGCTGTGTTTAGCTTCTTCCTGCTACAGCCTGTGGGAGTGAATCCGACACACAAGCCGGGCTTGGGTTGGGTCTGGAGGAGATCCAGCGAGCACAGAGAAGACCTCATTCACACGCCGGGGCTGGGTTGGGTCTGGTAGTGGCTTTGATCTGGATGTACAAATAGTGAGGAAGGGTGAAGTTTGGAATCTATCCAGCGGTGTATTAGCCATTTAATAACCAGCTGAGGGGAAAAGGCAGAACGGCGGCTAGTTTTATTTGCCAATTTCCACGGTACAAACAGTCCCATGTTGGGATGCTCTAAGCTCTCAGCATGAAATCTACTGGCTTGCAACATTTCTGATAATTTGCACAGGACTCACATAAGTTGCTATGAACTAGCTCCAGCACACTGCTGTATTGATTCTCCGTGTAGGCTCTATAGGCTTTATTGAAAGCTAGAAAACAGGGGGCAAAGGAAGACAGAAATCTAGGCTGACTACCATGCCATCACATACATATTAGCATCATTTACAGTGGTAGAAAAACCGAGGAGAGTATAAGAATTCTAGAAGGGATTCAGAGTTATGAAATTCTCTCCAATATATTATGTAGGCTTATCAGAAGGAAAGAATTGCAACAAGATTTATCACCTAGGTTTGGAGATAAAGAAAAAAAATATTCCACAACTTGCATACCTCTAAGCTATGCTGCACTCACTCTATGATCTCTCAGTAGTTAAGAGCAAGCACATCTGGAAGCAGACTCTTGTCTCTGTACTAGGTTAATGCCAGATGTTACACCAAACAACTCCTGAAATCTCAGTGGCTTAACCCAATTTAAGTTTATGTCTGTCTTAAGTAAAACATAGCATGTGGGGAGCTGGAAGGGGGTGGGTTACAGCTGAGGCACACTGTCTTTTTCGACATATGGCTTCTGAAATCAATGTAGGGCTAATGCCTATTGCCAGAAAGAGAAAGAGAGTGACAAGGCATACCACCTTCAGAACTGCTTCTTCCAAGAAGTGACATTTGTGTTCCTATGATGTTCTTTGGTAAGAGCAGGACAGTGTCACTTTGGGAGCTCAGGGAACCTAAAGATAAGCAGCTCTGGGTCTGGCAACTGCTTCCTGACAACAGCCTTAATCTTTGAATGGCAACATGGACCCTCAATGGACAGTCATTCACCTCAGCCTCAGTGCATAATCCTGGCTTTGCCTTGGGCAAGTTCCTTGACTGCTCTGAGTCTCAGTTTCTCTCTGCAAAGTGAGAATAATGCTAAATATTTATCTCATACAGTTCTTGTATTGCAAAGGAAAAGGAAAACAGAAGAGAAGGGAAGGGGAGGAAAGGGAGGGGGACAGGAGGGGAGGAAAGAGAAAAATACTTGAAAAGCAATTGATACCATGTCTGCCATTGCCAATACATTTGAATGAGGAAAAATATTTAAGATCATCCATCCCGACCTTTTCTAGTCAAGCCTACCTCACCTCAACACACACTCTTTCCCTCAACCCTATGCTTGCATCCACAGCCTACAGAGAATGAGACCAGATTAAGCAAGAACTTTGGAGGAATGCTTTATACTTTACAGGAGCCCCTCAAGGGGCTTTGAAACCAAGGGATTCCAGTTCTAGTAGCCACCTGTTGAGCTCTTGGGCCACACTTTGGAATCTCTAAAACTTCCATTGCTCCAGTGCAAAAGGAAGGCAACAGGAAGTTTCCATCTCATTGGGAGGATGAATTAAAATATCATATGCCAAGGCGCCTACAGGCTGAGAGCCTGGAAATGTGAATCCTTCTAGCCAGCATCTGAAAACTTGTCCAAGGCTGCTTAAACTGTTGTGCTAGGAAGCGCATCACCACCCCCACCCATCCCCAACAGAGTCGCCTCATTTCAAAAATGCTCTGTTTGGCAATCAGCACACACTGCCGCTGCCTCGTGAGCAGAGGATTCTTGTCGGCGAGAACTTGAAGCTGTTCATTTTCCAAGACATCTCCCTCTCGTCTTGATTCTGCAGGCTCAAGGTTGTCTGGGGTCTTGGGCAATCAGAAACGATTTGTGTCAAAGAGCGCATTACAAGCATCATTTGTCATTTTGGGTTCGTGTTTGAATTTGAAAAATGATGCCGGGGGTGCTGGGAAGGCGTGATGGGAAATGCTGTTATGATGAGGAGCAGAGCCATTATGTTAACCTTTCAGGAAGGCTCGCTCAGGTTCACCACCAGCTGCATGTAGCAGGGACAGCAGCGCGGGCCCGCGCAGGGGGTTGGACAGGGTAAAGCACTAGCAATGAGAATGCTTTGTGTTTGAACGATGGTCTTTTCTCAAAATAAAAAGAAAAGCTGGTAGGCTCAGAGCAGAATGAAAAGATCTTTAAGGAACATCTGATTAGCCTGCACCTTGCAAAGAGAAGCTTTGAGGTGCAGGGGCATGATGTGACCCACTCCCAGCCACACTGCCAACTTTCCTGCTGATTAGAAGGGCCCTTCACAGTGCAGAAGCTGGGTCGGACTATTGAGCTAGAAGTGTTACGCCTCAGAGTCTAGAGTCAGCTCATTCCCATCTGGCTGTGCTATTTCAGCAAGACACTCCGGGTCTCTGCACCTCTTCCCGTCTCCCTGAAAGACAGCACCCATTGTTACTATCTTCTACGGTGATGACATTTTGGGTTTCATGCAATTCATAGAGAAAAGATTCCTCCTTACTTGGCAGTCAAGAAAATTGAAATCCAGGTATCTGGAAAAACATCCTAGAGAAAACTTTTGATATGAATCCTGCGGCACACGTAGATTTTTTTTAATAGACAGAGATGGCAGAAGGGTATGCCAAGCAAAGAGAACAATGTGATTAAAGGCAAAGAGTGAAGAATAAAGTGTTGGGGCTGGGGAGATAGCTGGACAGTCTAAGAGCCTGACTGGAAAATGAAAGGACCCAGGTTTGATCCCCGATAACACAAGCTGTGCCAGCCTCAGAACTCCAGATACAGAAAACAGGTATGGTGGCACATGCCTATAATCCCAACACTGGGAAGCTGAAAGAGGAATCATTATGAGTTCAAGCTGCATAGTGAGACTCTGTACCAAATAAATAAGCAAATAAATAAAACAAAAAAATTAGGCACTGTGGGAAAGTTTTATATACTTGGTCGTGCCTGTACGATAACATGCAAGGTCAAGGACAGAGGAAGAGCATGCCAAAAGGCACTTTAGAAGCAGATCATAAAGAGCCTTGAATGTCAAGTTCAAGTTCATAACTTTCCTAAGCCTGTGGTTCTCAACCAAGGGTGATTTTGCCACCCAGGAGACAGATGACAACTTTCAGACACATTTTAGTTGCCATGACTGATAGAGATGCTGCTACATTCTACAATGTAAAAATATCCTACAATGTCCAAGACCAACCCCAAAACCAAAGCATCTTTATGCTGGATCCCAAAAACACTGCAGCAAGTAGAGAAGTTCTCTGCTGTGGTTTATGGATGGAAGGGCAAGGATGGAGGCAGGAAAGGCCACAGTAATCCATGGCAATGTGCTAAAGGTCTGAGCTGAGACAAGGTCAGGACAACAGACACCGGTGATGTGGCAGAGATGGAATTGATAGGATGTGGTTTGCCCATCTATTGCACCAACACTCTCAAGCTTCAAGCTGTGTGCATGTTTATATATATAGCACCTGCTTCCTTTCCATTTCCTGTCCACTTGCTCAGAGGTCCTAAGAGCCAGCGGTTGAGAAGAGATTTGGGGCTGCATTTCCCCTCCAAGATCTCCCACTGGCCCATCCACAGTGACCTCCCTTATAATCAGGCCCCATCCAAGAAAGGGGTGGAAAGCTTGGGGCCTGCACATGCAGCACCTCCTGCAATGTGACTCCAGAGTTATTCATATCATTTTTCATGTAATGTTTTCTAGCACAAGACTGCAAGCTCAGCACGCAGTGACCACATGCATGTGAGTGAGTCGTATTCTTTGCTGCAGTTCTCAGAGCACAGCACAGAGGCTGACATAGAGCAGCTGCTTGACATAAATGCAATAATGATAAATGAATGTCCCTTGGTGTCTTACTCTTCTCTCATTGCTGGGACAAATACCCAACACACAAGCTTAGAGAAGGAAAGGTTTATTTAGCTCACAGTTACTGGAGTTTTCATAGTTTAAAGCAGCCCAAATTATATAACAAGACCTCAAGGCACTGTGCCGCCATGTCCAGGACGATCCACTCCGTACCTCCAAGAGAGGCCACCAGGCCTGGGGCGAGGCAGGCACACACTGTCAGTCTAAAAGTTCCAGTGCCTCTCTGGCCCCGCCCTCAAGCCCCGTCCTGGTCCTTTCACCCCACCCCTCAAGCCGTGCGCTAGACAGCCCCAAGATTTACATGAGGCTTTAGGGGAACAACTAGATACAAACCATAACACTTGGCTTTCTGGGGTGGGCTGGGGAAAAGCTGTAGGTGTCTCTACTTGGTGGGCTCAATGTCATCTCCTAGAGTGAAGTGTTGGATGTTGTGTAGGGTGATGGCTCTGGGTCTCCTCCCTACACTCAACAACACACGCAGACAAACTCTGCAGAAGCAAGGTGGAAGCAAAGGACAAACAGGAAGCAGATGATGGATAAGAAAGGACCAGAAGTGTCCCGTCTGATCGCTCAGTCTCTTTCATACACGCCCTCTTGGCCATCCCTCTCGTGGTGACATTCTGCCCTTCCATGTGGACCTCGTTTTCCCTAGAAAACCGAAAGGCACTGAGGAGTAGGCAAAGGTGGGGCACACCTTGTGCTTGGCGCTCTTCATGGAACAATCTGGGAAATGCCTCCCCATCTTGACATCTCCCCATCAGAAACTTGAGTGGGCTTATCGACGCTCCAGATCACAAGGAAACATTGGGGAAAACCAGGGGATGGAAGAAAGAGAGACCTCCCTCGGAGGCAGCGGACCAAGCACTTGGGCATCGTGATCAGGTATCATGGTCATGTATGTGCATGCATAGGTGTGGGAGCTGCCAACAGAGCAACGGGGAAGTATTTAACCACTACTGCTTCCCTGCAATCTGCAAAACTTTGAGTAGTGATGCAAGAAATACAGCCGGCATCAGTCCAAACTAATTCTCAAAGGCCTGAGCATCCATCTGGCCTGACCCGCAGATGGCACAAGCCGAGGGCTGTTGCAAGGTCGAATGCCTCTTGAGAGGCAGCAGGAGGGCCAGGGTCCGCGTGTCTGGAGTCCTCAGCACTCTTTCAAGTAGCGGTTTGTGTGCTGTAGATAGCGTGCCAGCACAAGTAAAGGAAGCTCAACTCGATGTCCTCACCTGCAGCCCCTGCCCACCTCTGTGTACTCCAGGACTACCTGCAACAAAGCGCACTCTTTCTTGCTGGTGTCTGATCCCTCTAGAATTCTGTAGCACCTGTGTCCAAGGACCTTCTAAAATTGTTTGCCTCAAAGAACCAGGAAATATGGCGACCGATCAAGGCTGGATACAGAGAGGCCATGGTTTCAATTCAGCTCTGTGATTTGGGACTGAGCTATGTAACTCCTTTAAGCCTCTGTGTATAGGGAAAAAAAAAAAAAAAAAAAGGAAAACAGAACCTAGAAATTTGTCTAGGTAAATGAAATCAAACAGAATAATATAGAGAAAAAATACTTTTAATACTTAACATGAAATAGGGACTCAAATACTTATGCTGAGTACGTGAATCATCAATCCAAATGACTGACCACTAACAAAGCCAGCAGGGACCATCTCCCACCTCTGCTTCTCTGCAGTTGGTCTTGCTGTCCTGGGAGAGCTGGTCTGCCTCTGGCTCGCCGCAGACGACCATGAAGCTCTCTGTCAGTATCTCAACTCTCTTTCCTGGTGCTGATAATGGCATCATCTTCCTGAAAAAGCACTTAGCACATGCCCAGGAGGCCCCGTGCTGCATCCAAGCCCCTCTCTCGGGTGAAGGTGACCCATACATTCGCCTACGTCTGCACCAATTAAATGGTTTCAATGAAAGGCCTGGCAACGTCTGTGGGCAGCTCCACGATGACCCACAGATTAAGAGGGCACTGTTGCCATCTGCCATGCCTCTCCCTCTCACCCAATGGGCTCTGGCAGCAGAAGGACACTGACCCTCCTTTTATGCCCAGACAGAGCACAATGGGAATGAAGGAAACCCTCAAATGATCTCAGATTCAGCTTTATTATTCTAGAGGCTCAGAATCTAATTAGGTCTCCAAAGCACTTAGTTTTATGTGTTGAAATTAATCCAACCCTGAGAATATTTCGTGACACATTTAGTTAGTGGCTTTCCATTCATGAGCCCTGAAAAGAACACCTTCCTCCTTCCTAGAGGAAGATTCAGCCCAACGGCCTACAAACTCTGCGTAAGGACTGAAGCCCTGTGACTGTATTCTATATTCCTAAAGTCTATATTCTACATTACTAAGTTAAGGAATCCTTTATGGCTTGCATATTTATTTGACATATATCTCCTGTCTGGATTCATATCAGGCTTGGGGGTGGGGTCCAGTAGATCCGTGGAAAGGACAGAATAAAAGCAATGGGTTAAAGTACAGCACAGAGAAGGATAGAGGAGGAGTTGAATACAGCACTGAGGAACACCAAGGTGCAAGTCCCTCTGTCTGCCTAGGGAATGCTTGAAGAAATCGCAATAACTCAAGCTTTTTTGAGCATATAGTAAATGCAAGCACTCTACTAAATTCTTTTTATGATAGAACTGGTTTCACTCTCCTTAGAAGGAAAAGGTGCCAGCATCTTTGCTCTGGGCCAAGATGTGTCCTGTGGTCTGTAGAAGGCGTAGCATCCTTTATTCTGATAGCCTGCTAGACAGGCATCCTTATTCCCAATTTATATAGCATGAAAGTAAATTTCAGGGAAGTTAAGCAGTCATTCCTCAGGATCTACGGGGAATCAGTGCCAGGATACTCCCCAGATACCAAGCTTCAAGCATGCTTAGGTCCCTTGCATATAACTGTGTAGTGTTTGCATACAGCCTATGAACATCCTCGAGCAAACCACCTGTGGATTACAATACATATTACAGCATGAATGCTAGGCAAACACTTATTCTGTATTACTTGGGGAGCTGTGACAAAAGAAAAAGCCTGTATACTTTCAGTACAGACACAGGTTTTTGTTTTTGTTTTTTTTTTTAAATATTTTCTATTCAGGGTTGCAGATGGCTGAATACAAGGAGAGGGACCCATAGACACAGAGAGCTAACTGTCACTTGCCAGGAGTCTGCAGTCAAAATTGAACCCAGAGGGGCTGGGAAGATAGCTCTGTGGCACAAGTGCCTGCCTGGCAAGTGCAAGGTCATGAGTTCGAACCCCGGTCCTGCCAAAAAAAAAAAAAATGAACCCAGAGCAACCTGGCATGAACACGACTGCTTCTTAGGCTTTGAGTTGCATGTGAGCACACTGGGAATCTTCTTGGTTCAACTTCAGCTGTGCTGGGCAGGGGCTAAGAGTCTACACTGCTGACCATTTCTCTGGGGCTCTTGATACTGCTGGCTACAGAGCACTCCTAAAGAGGCAGCTGGCTCTGTGCCATCCTTGTGCCCCAGGATCAGTAACTCTTAGCTATAGACACCTCACAGAGCTGCCCAGGGAGCTTTAATGTCCTTCCAGGTTTGGTTCTTGTCACTTGGACATTCAGATTCAGTTGGCTTGGGCACCCTTATGTCTTCAAAGTTGCCCAAATGATTCACGCTCAGTGGTACAAGATATCAGATTGTGTTCTTTAAACCAAATCTCAAAAGTTGAGCCCAATGCCAAGACACCCCAGCCAGCTGAATTCAGCCGTGAAGCCCAAGTCTAGAACATTTCCTGGAGACACTTTCCGCCTGGATGTCCCCATGGGCTGAGCTTTCCTACCCTCCATTCTCGCCACCAAGACTTTTAATCCTATTGATTCCCTGCCCACCTCGATCTTCTCATCCTCAACACCTCCCAGCAACAGGAGGAAAAGACTTTGTCCTCAGGGCGATTGATTTTCAGGGCCTCACCAGATGGCAATTTCTTTCTTAATTAAGACCTTCCTGATGCGCTACAAAGACACAGAGGGAAAGCTTCAAGACAGTGATTCATGCAATGGTTTCTAACAATGAAAAGTGTTACAATTTGGTGAGATGTGGGAGGAAGCAAGTCCTGGGCAAAGTGGCACAGACACAAGGCTCAGTTCTTTCCTTTACTCTTCTTTTTTTCCTTCCCTTCCCTTCCCTTCCCTTCCCTTCCCTTCCCTTCCTCTCCCCTCCCCTCCC
>PVKN010008980.1:0-24366 GCA_004027915.1 Capromys pilorides
CTCACCACCCCATGCAACTCTGCCTGCTGACTGGGCTCAGTGGGAGAGAGATTGGCCCAGAGGCTGGGTGGAAGCTGCCCTGCCAGAGGGCCCCAGTGTTGACTAAAGCCATTAATGAGGGTGAAGCCAAAGAGCCAGCGCACCCCTTACTAGGCTCCTCCTACCAGAAGTCGGACCTCAAGGTACAGTGGATCAGCCTGTAGGCACGGCACTTTATTGTAACCCTTCACTCCCCAGTCAAGTCCTGTTCGGCCTCCCTGGTCACCTTGCAACCAGGGCTGTGGGACCTGTAGTTGTAACTGATAGGTTCTGGCCCTAGTATGAATTGCTGAATCATTACGGTGGTCATCTAATATGGCCGAAGCCCTTAAAACAACAGCTTATCTTCCCAAAGACCACCACCTACCCCCTTCTTCCTCTTCAACTCAGCCCAGGGTGCAGTTTCCTTTCACCTGTCCCACCACCTCAGGGAAGGCCCCAATCAGTTCCTCAGGTGTATCTAACCATCCTCCTCAAACCCCACCCCTGGCAAAAGGCCATAAAAGCCTCGGCCTCTCTTTGTTCCAATTCAGAGAATTCCTTATCTTACCCAAATTCTCTCCATGTCCTCCAGGAAGAAAATAAAGCCCCTTTCCCCTTTTCCTTCTGCCTGTTTCTCTGCTGTGACACCATGGAAAACCTATCAGTAGTAACATGGGAAGTGTCGCAAGCAAACCAGGAGCAGATGGTCCCCTTCCCCTTTGCCTCTGCACTGGCATTTTGTAGAGCCCCGACTGAGAAGCCAGAGCCAAGAGCAGCCGGCTGCTTTCCCAGGGCTGCTCTAATCCCCGTGAGCTTTCAGCTTGTTCCTAATTGTCTTGGATGAAGCCCTTCTGCCAAAATTTTACTATAAAAGCGTCAGCTGCTCTTGCTGAGTGCTCACCGCTGGAATGTGTGGAAAACCCTGTCCGTTCTTTCTAGACCTCTTCTGAGCAATTGCAAGGATGAAAAATTTTCTCTTATGTTGTAGATTGAAACTCCAGGCCACCCTGGAAATACCTGGCAGGGAGGGGATGGTCTCAGGTCTCTCTGATTGAAGTGGGCGCTTTGTCTGTTTATTTATTTATTTACTTATTTATTTATGTATTTATTTATTTATTTATTTGAGACAGGGTCTCACTGTGTAGTTCAGGCTGACCTTGAACTCACTGTAGAGCCTCGGCTGCCCCTGGCTCCGGTAGACCCTCCTGCTTCAGCCACCGTGAGCCCTTCTAACTTCTTCCTCACTGTGCCTTTGAGAGGGGCCAACTGCAGGAGGGCAGTCATGCAGCTCAGAGGGGCTTTTGTCTTGCGGCAGTCACAGAACCGTGATGCTCTTTTGTATGGGATCCGTGGCCTCCTATCGCTGTGGACTATATTTTGGAGATGAATATCCTCCTCTGCAACCAGATGAAAAGTTGCTGGGACTTGAAGAAATCAGAGCCGGTGCCATCCTAGGTCGCCTGGGGTTGCACAGTGGCCTTGGGGCTTAGCCTTCAGGGCTCCTACACTGCCTGTAGTCTGAGGCTCTCTGCCTCAGGCGCCTGCAGCTCCGCGGCTGCTGTAGCTGCTGCCTGCTCCTCCAAATCCCTGGCCAGCAGCTCCGTGGCAGCCCCGGCATCTCTGCTTGCAGTAAACATGACCTTTGCCTTCAGCGGCCAACTCGACATTGGTGCGGAGCGGCTGAGCTGTAGACACAATTGTGTTTTCAATCTCCTGAATGAATTTTGTTAGCAGGATCCTAACAGGCAGCAGGTCTCTGTTTATCTGTAAACAGCAGCCCAGCTCCCCGGCAGCAGAGAGGTTAGGATGCTGTTTGTTTTTATTACTTTACAGTAAGAGGAAAAGATGGCTTGTGACAAGCAGCCACGCTTCCCCGGCCTCTCCAAGCACCTGAGAAGAAAATCCCTCTCCTCCCTCCCCCCTCGGTCTCCCACAAGGTTCGGAGAGATTCACACCCAGGGCCAGGGAAAGGCCTGGATCAAGTTGAATGGAACAGAATCCCTAAATGACCCCCCAGAATCTGGTGGAAATAGTTCAGAGAATAATTGTCCAGGGCCAAGGGACCTCCCTGCATGATTTGCTGCTCTTTCGATTTTTTTGCCTTTTTGGTGCAGACGCAAGCACTCCACCCTGGAGCTGCAGACCCAGCCCTGGGATGCTGCTTCTGACAGCCACAGATCCTGGGTGCCCAGGACAGGAGTGAGTGGCCCAGAGACTTGCCTATTTCTCTCTCTGAGTCTGTGTTCTATCATATCTTCACCAAAAGCAGAAACTAACCTGGTGAGCTGAAATTTTCTAAAAGAACTTCCAGAGTAATGGTTAGCTTTATAGTTTTAGATATGAACTTCAGCTTTTACTAAGTCTTGCTCTAAAAAGCAGAAAGCTTTTAAATGGGTAGCTCCCCTTCCACAAAACTAACTTTATTGGGCAAATATGACTTGGGAAATTTTTCACATGTCTAACAGTGCCGTGAATGTCCTGGTGAGTTCTCTCCTTCCTGGTACCTTTGTGGAAATGAAGAAATAAGCTGAAGTGTTTATTCAGATTAGATGAGAAGAGAAGAAAGAGGAGGAGGAGGAATAAGAAGAAAAAGAGAGAAAGAAAACGTGACTAAAGAGCTGGGCGCAGAGGTACACATCTAGATTGCTGTGAGTCCGAGGCCAGCCTGGGCTGCAAAGTGAGTTCAAGGCCTGTCTAAACTGCATAGTGAGGGGCTGGGGAGGTAGTTCAGTGGAATCAGCGCTTGCCTGGCAGGTACAAGGGCGTGAGTTCAATCCCTGGCTCTGAAAAAATAAACTGCATAGTGAGGCCCTGTCTTGAAGAAGACAAAAAGAGAGAGAGGGAGAGAAGGAGAGAGGGGGGAGATGGAGAAGGAGAGAGAAAGAGAGAGAGAAGGGATCTAATCGGTTGGGGATGTAGGTCAGTGATACAGTATGTGCTTACACCTGCAAGACTCTGGTTCAATCTCTAGAATCAAAATAGAATACAGCAAAATAATAATAAAGAAAATAATTCCAAAAGTAAAATACTTGAAGATGAAGGAGGATGTTTGACTAACAGAATTGCAAAGAAATGCTTAAATTCAAGTTTTAATAGGGTAATTCCAGTTCATAAGAAGGGAACTTGCATACTTATTCTCCTTCTGCTGTTTGTTCTAAAATCATCCTTCAGAGAATACTAAGGAACCCATCTCTCAGCCTTGGAGTACAGAGACCAGCTGAGCCAACTGGTCACAACTGCTGGGGTAATTAGCTCCAGAGCCCCCTTGCTATGGTTTGTGTGTATTTGTCCCCCCAGAGCCTCATGCAGTCAAGTGACTACAATTGAATTAAACTGAACGTAAATAAACTGGAAATAAATAAATGTTGTATTATAATTCCAACACATGGGAGGCCAAGGCAGAAGGATCACTGCAAGTTCCAGACCAGCCTGGACTAAATAGTGAGACCTTGTCTCAGAAGAAAGGAAGGCAGGGGCCGGCGAGATGGTTCAGTGGTCTAAAGCGCCTGCTTAGGAGGACTCAGGCAACTGCGGGGACTGCAGTTCGATCCCCGGCACCCCATGCTGCGCCAGCGCCACCACCAGGGCAGGCTGAGCCAGCCACAAAATGAATAAATAAAGAAACAAACAAACACAACAAGCAAACAAATAAATAAATAAATAAAATTTAAAAAAAAAAAAGAAGAAGAAGAAAGGAAGGCAGGGAGGCAGGGACGCAGGGAGGCAGAAGACTTCAGAAATTGGAAGATGTTTTTACCCAAATGCTAAAAATCTAGCATTGTATATCAAAGTAACTAAGGTATAGAAAGTAGCTAAAATTATGCTTAAAAGGAAATGCAAGGCATGGAAATTTTTTTTGGGTGGGGGGATAGAACTCAAGACTCTGCGCTTGCCAGGCAAGTGCTTATTCCACTGAACTACCTCCCTGGCACAACAAAGCACTGAATTAAGTGCTAGTTGTAGGGAAGTAGCACGACCTCCATGTCTCATCCTAAAAAATAAAGAAGAATAAATTAAAGCCAAAATAAACAGAAGGAAGAAATTTTAAAAATAAGAATAGATTATAAAAAAACTCCTAATAATAAACAAGAACAGCTCTCTCGCTCTCTCTCTCTCTCTCTCTCTCTCTCTCTCTTTTGAGAAAGGGTCCTGCTATGCAGTTCAGGCTGGCCTTGAGCTCACTTCTGTACCCCAGGCTGGTCTCGAACTCACTGATCCTCCTGCCTCAGCCTCCCAAGTGCTGGGATTATAAGCATGCACCACCATGCCCAGCTCTTCTCAGCCTTTGGGCTAATATCAAGTGTAAAAATAAGACCAGAAATCAATAAAACACCAAATGAACAGATTATAAATTAATAAAACATAATTTCATCACTTGAAAAGATCAATAACATTGATAAACTTTTATCTGGAAATCAAGAAAAAAATAGAGAGAAGACACAAATTGCCAAAATCAAGAATGAAAGAAGAAACAGCCCTGAATATTCCACAGATGATTAAATGACACTAAAAAAGAATTCTAAAGCTCTAAACCAATGGCAATTAAAGACTGGGATAAATAGGCCCATTTCTTTTCTTTTGTTTTCTTTTTTGCGGTACTGGAGATTGAACTCAGGACCCTGCGTTTGCCAGGCAAGCACTTATTCTACTGAGCTAACTCCCCGGCCCACATAGGCCAATTTCTTGAAAGGCAAATTTGGAAAAACTAACTCAAGCAAGACCGTAGCAGTAGTTGCCCCTGCCCGCAACTAGCATACTTCAGTTTCTCAGTTGCCCAGGGAACAGCTCCTGTTCCAGTTCCGGTTGCTCCTGTCTCTTAGAAACAGCTGCTCACCGGGATGCACGGCTGGCACTGATGCAGAGCGTATAAGCCAGTCCCCAGCTGAGAAGCCGTTCCGCCTCCAGACTTCCTGCTTGCTTATCCCCTATAAGCCCTAAACCATTGGAGATCAGGGCCTGGTCAGGATCCGCCAACTTAAATAAATCTGCCTCCAAATCCTGGGTGTTGTTTTGGTGTTTCTGCTTCTCGTTACAAGAAGAAATGGAAAACTTGAGTAGAAAAGTATGTAAAACTTGATTTGAGAACTTAGGACCTTTCCACAATGCAAATTCCAGCCCCTGATGACGTCACTTGAAAGTGCCGCCAAGCGTTAGAATGGAACACTGCACAGCTCTATCAGATAATAAAATCAAGTTGCAAATTCGTTTTTTGAAAATTTATTTACTTGTTGGGAGGCTGAAAACAGGATGATCACTGCAAGTCCAGTCTATATAGAGAGACCCTGTAGACCCTGTAGACCCTATAGACCCTGTCCTAAATACAGAAAAATAAAAAAGAATTTTAAAAATTATTTATTTGATACAAGGTCTTGTTGTGCAGTTCAGACTCATAGTGATCTTCATGACTCAGTCTCCCCAGTGCGTGTGCCACCCTGCCCAGTTTTAGGGCTGGCTAGGCCAGCATGGCAGGTGGTGCCAGGGATTGAACTCGGGTCCTTGTGCTTGCTAGGCAGGTACTTAGACCACTGAGCTGTCTCCTCAGCCCACTAATTCATTTTACATGGCCAGCGTTGTATGGATAATAAAGCCAGATGGTGATATCCTACACAGAAAAACGGAGCATAAATACAAGCTACCTCACAGTGGCATGCTTACAGCCTGGTAGTCAGGAGGCTGAGGGAAGAGGACCCTGGAGCTTGGGCAGCAGGAAGGAACTGTCTCAAAAGCAAAACTGTCCTAAGACAGAGCAAACAAGTCTTTAACAAAATTTTAGCAAATCAAGCCAGGCATGGTGGTTTACGCCTATAATCCCAGCACTTGGGAGGCTGAGGCATGAGGATTGCTGTGAGTTCAAGACCAGCCTCAGCTATAAAATGAGCTCAAGGATACCCTGAAGTGCACACACACACAAAAAAAAACCCTGACTCAAAAAAGAAAAAAACAGAACAAATTTTAGCAAATTAAACATAAAAATATAATAAAAGGGTAATACACCATGACCAAGTATGATTTTTCCTGGGAATGAAAGATTAGTTTAAACACTTAAAATTCTAAAACATGTAGTTTGTCATACAGTATTAGTGAAATAAAAGACAAAAAGTGTTTAATTTTTTTCATTAGGTTCAAGAAGTGAATTTGAGTCAGGTGTGGTGGTGTAGTTGGGAAACTCTGACGCTGATGCAGGAGCATCATTGTGAGTTTGAAGCCAGCCTGAGCTCCATAGTGAGGCTCTGTCTCAAAAAGACAGAAAAAAAAAAAAAAAATCTGTTTGAAAAAATTCAATATACATTCGTGATTAAAAACTCACTATATTAACCAAACTAGAAAAGGAACATTTTTTCTTCCCTTCTTTTTTTTTATGACCACCTCAGCCTGCCCTGGGGGTGGGGCCAGCACAGCATGCGGTGCTGGGGGCTGAACCATGGTCACCTAGGTTGCCTAAGCTTGCCTAATCAGGCGCTTTAAACCACTGAACCATCTCACTGGCTCCTAGAAAAGAAACATTTTATGAAAACCAATGACTAACATCATACCTGCTCCTATTTACCACTGTTCTGAAAGTCCTAGATACTACAACAAAAAGAAAATTAAAGTTTTAAATGCTAGTAAGGAAGAAATAAATTTGGGGGGACTTGGAAGAAATGTTTACAGATATTTAAAATCCTAATGGACCTAAAATAGGCTAGGTTAATGGTTTTTAAAATTCGTATGCCTAAATCTGGTAATCTGACCTACTTTGAAGATAACAATATTATAATATTACAACTATTTTTGATTTCCTATCATCTGGTTTTGAAATTCTGTATCACTTTTAATGTTTTTCCATTCTCTTTAAAATAAAAATAGGCTAGGAAAATTAATAGCTGAATTTAGCAAGAATATCCAATATAATATAAACACATAAAACTCACCTGCATGTGCGTATTGTAGCAATGAACACTTAGAAAATAAAATTAATAAATGACGTTCTTTAAACTATAATAAAAAAGAAAATACTTAGGAATAAGCATAATGAAAACTGCAAGCTTGATACACTGAAAACTATAGAACATTGCAAAAGAAAATGAAAGGAGTCTCAGTAAGAGGGGGTATACTATGTTCATGGACTAGAAATCTGTGTTGGTGGGCCGATGAGATAGCTCAGCAGTCTAAAGCACCTGCTTAAGCAAGCTCAGGCAAAAGCAGGGACTGCGGTTCGATCCCTGATACCACATGCTGCGCCAGCTCCATCTCCAGGGCAGGCTGAGCCGGCCATATCATAAATAAATAAAGTTTTAAAAAATGTTAAAAAAAAAAAAAAAAAAAAAGATGCAGCCAGTGAGATAGCTCAGTGGTCTAAAGCACCTGCTTAGGCAACCATAGGGACCATGGTTCGATCGTTGTCACCACATGCTTCGCCAGCTCCACCCCTAGGGCAAGGTGAGCCGGCTATAACATAAATAAAGTTTAAAAAATAAAAAAAAAAAGAAAGAAAGAAAGAAATCAGTGTTGTTAAGATGAATCTGCGGGACTGGTGAGATAGCTCAGTGGCTAAAGTGTCTGCTTAGGCAAGTGAAGGGACCACAGTTCCATCTGTACCAGCCTCGTACCCAGGGCAGGCTGAGTGGCATAGACCTATAATCCCAGAACTGGGGAGGCTGAAAACAGGAGGATCACTATGAGCTGGAGCTGCATAGTGAGACTCCGTAATAACCAAATACATTAAAAAATTAAAAAAGATGAGTTTACTCCTCAGTTTGATCTATACATCAAGGCAAGATCAAGAAAGACCCTAAAAAAATATTTTTTAAAATTGGACAAGCTGATACTGAGTTATCTCTCAGATTATTTATTTTTTGGTGGTATCAGGTATCGAACTTAGGACCTTGCGCTTGCTGGGCAAGCACTTATTCCACTGAGCTATCTCCCTGGCCCCCAAATTTTTTATTTATGCTATGGCCAGCTCAGCCTGCCCTGGTGGTGGAGCTGGCGCAGTGTGTGGTGCCAGAGATCGAACTGTGGTCCTTGTGGTTGCCTAAACTTGCCTAAGCAGGCGCTTTAGACTGCTGAGCTATTTTGCCAGCCCAACTGTTGCAAATCTAATAAATGAAATCTATTAAATTTCATTAAGTAGTTGCTTCACTAAACTTACCTCAAAGATATTCCAGATGTGAATTAAATTCTAACATTTCACGTTTAAAAATAAAATTTTTATGGCAGGCCCAGAGTAGAAAGCTGGATTCTGGTCAACATATTTATAAGCTTCACACAGAGCTATTAATGCTGCAAGTTTGATTGACCCACCTGAGTTCTTGTGTGAGTGTGGGGGGCAGCTCTGCAGAGAGTGCGAGGCCAACGTGTGCCTGAGGCCTAGGATTGATTCTCAGCAACACAGACACACACACACACACACACACACACACATACACACACACACACACCCCACCCCATATTTTGTCTTTTGGAGACAGGGTCTCGCTATGCAGCTCAGGCTGCCCTTGAGTTCACTTTTGTAGCCGGAGCTTGTCTTGAACTCACACCGATCCTCTTTCCTCAGCCTCCCAAGTGCTGGGATTACAGGCGTGCGACACACCTCATATTTTGTTACCTCCCCAGGTTTGCAGAATTCCTTACTAATAATAGAGTACGTTTAATATCTAAAGAGGCAGGGATTCTTGGGGTCAGGATTCATAGATCCCTGGCATGGCCAAGAACTGGCCGTGGTCATTGTTTAAAGACACAAGATGATGATCCAAAGAGAGGGCCCAGCCCCAGGACGATGCTACCAGAGACGAACGTCCAGACACCCACCCTCCACTTTCCTGTCTTACAGACTTCTTTTAAACCCCTATTTTTCATGTTCACGCAGTCCTTTCATCCATGTGCCCTTTCCCTTATGTAGATAATAAATACGTAGACTGTAAATACACTAACATTAACACATGTACATGTATGTACATGTCTATGAAAATGGACATACAATTTTTTTTTGTATTAACCTTTGTATAAACTTAAATTGTTTGATTTGGGTAGAATTTTGCCAGCTTTCTCTAACACTAGGCTTGTTTCCCTCCCTGTCCCCATAGCTGCTGATCACGATGCTATATAATTAGGGTTCCTTTAATTGTACACACACATACACACATGCAGCATCCATGTGGTGACGTTCCCTTTGTGGTTTGCCTCAATGGTTCCCTCATAGTCAATATACCAGTGTATTCCATTTTATTTGTTGCTCCCTTACCCTGCTGGTGTTCCCTGGCCTACAACTTTGCAGGGTCCTCATTTTACAGAGTCCAGGTTCCTTGAGGCAGTGCGCTTTGTCCAAATCCCCCATTCACATCCGAGTCCTCGCCCCACTACCCCAAGAGCTGCGCCCTGTCTTCTCTGTTCCTCCACATGACCAAGTCTTGTCCTCCTCAGCTACCATTCAAAGCCTTATTTTCCTCATTAACATGTACCTGTCCTAGCCAACTTCCACCAAACATTTTTGTGCCAAGAAGCAGAATTCAAGGCCATAGAATCAGCAGTAATGCCAACATTTTCTTGTGACGATGTAACCCTAAACCCCCAGTGGGTTGGGAGATGGGCGGCCTGTCCCATTACAGATGTAGGTGTTTGGGAACTCTGGTAGGGGACAGAAGGGATAGGGTCCCTTGGGGATAAATCACCCTGCAGCATCCTGGAGTCACTGCGGCTGCCAAGTCCCAGGCCTCCTCGCTGGCCCGCTCCCTCTTCTCTCCTGCAGGAAACCTGTCCCCTCACTAGACAGCTCTGTTACCCAACACCCAGCCAGCAGCCGCTGCTGGTGATCTCATTACAATGAATGGGATGAGTCAACAGTCACACAAAGACCTTCTGGCCTGCAATCTGAGAACAGGTTTAGGAAGAACAAAGCAAGGGGGAGAAATGTAACCAAGAACTATCTCTTTATTGCTTTTGAGTTGTTTAAGGGGTTTTAAGGGATTAAGGCTAAAGAAAGGTTGACTATAAGGGAGAGGGGCAGGGTATCAGTTGAACAGAATAGAGGCCATTGTGCTGACTAAGAGCAGAAGCACATTAAAGGGAAATCTCAGCGGCTTGCTGCGTGGGGGCAGGGATGGGATGGGGGGGGGAGGGCTAGGAGTTAGAGGTGAATGGGAATGCCGGGTTTCCTGATGGGCAGAAGCCAGGGCACCAGGAGACCTTTGGGGCTCTCATTCTTTAGGAGTAGACAGCCAAGTACTAGCATGGTCCCAACTCTTCCAAACCCTTGGATGAATTCCCGGGAGAGATGTCACTGTAGGCGCTGGTCAGGCAGAAGCACAAAGTCCCAGCAGATGCGGCAGCTTGGCACCAGCGAATCCAGAGCACCACAGTGGAGACCCAGCGACGCGGGTCTTCTCTCTCTTTGCGCTTCCTCCTTCCTTGCAGGACTTGCTGTTTCTCCCATCCCACCACCCGGGTCTCCCTGGCTTGATCCTCTCATTCTGTCTCTCTCCCGCTAAAGATGGGAGTCTCACAGTGTTACCAAGCCTGGTCTCAAATACACAATTCTCCTCCTGCCTCAGCTTCCTAAGGAGCTGGGGCCAGTGGGGTGCACCCCTTCGCCCGGATGTCTCCCTCCCTCTGTCTTAGTGTCTGTTATCCCCGGAGATGTTTCCCTCATGCAAACACTATGGACACAAACCCCACCTCCCAGCAATGGATGCAAGACCCAAGGGGGATTTCCCCTGGCGAGACATTCCTTTCCCACCCTCTTCTTGATCCCACCTGCCACACACCCACAGCCACAGGTAGAAAGAACAGATGAGGGCTCTGGGCAAAAGAATGATTTATGCTCCTCTTTCAAGTAAACAGCCACAAAAAGTTCAATAATGCTTTCTATTTTTAGCCCTCTCCAGATGTTACCCTCCCATTCTTCCGGCAAGCCTGTCAGGGAGAGTTTACCCTCTTGGGGAAAACCCATCCCAGTCAAGGAGGTGGCCAGGAACCCCTACTCCTCCCTTCCACACTGCCCTATACCTGTCGCTCCCAACCATTCCCCTCCATCACCTCCTTCAAATCCTAGGCGGAATTTGCCTGATGCTGTAGGAGGCTGCAGCTTCTATTTCTCCTTTCATCAACTTTCAAATGCAACGCTACCTGGGCTATTGATAAGCACAGGATTCCGACCCCTTCGAGGACAGGGACATTTAAGTCATCTGCAAGTAACGGGAAACAGAAAGATGGGTCTTTGGCAGATTTGAAGGAGACCAAGAGATGGAGAGAGTGGGGAGGGTCACAGAAAAAGATTAATTAATACTGCATTAATGTAACCATCATACGCTGCAAGCATGTACTGATAAAAATTAAAATTTTTAAAAACTTAAGTTTAACAGTTGCATCACCTAGGAAGCTTTCTTACGCATTGATTTGTACCCAGGATATACATCAAAACTACTCATGATTTTTTTTTTTTTAACTTTATTTATGTTATGGCCAGCTCAGCCTGCCCTGGGCTGGTAAAGCATGTAGTGCTGGGGATTGAACCTCGGTCCTTGCGGTTGCCAAAGCTTGCCTAAGCAGGTGCTTTTAGACCCCTGAGCTATCTCACTGGCCCCACTCATGAATTTTTTTTTTAATTTTTATTTATTTGTTTGCTTGTTGTGTTTGTTTGTTTATTTATTCATTTTGTGGCTGGCTCAGCCTGCCCTGGTGGTGGCACTGGCGCAGCATGTGGTGCCGGGGATCGAACTGCAGTCCCTGCAGTTGCCTGAGCCCTCCTAAGCAGGCGCTTTAGACCACTGAACCATCTCGCCGGCCCCCACTCATGAATTTTTAAAACATAATTTCCGGTTAAAAATTCTCCTGATCAGCCCAGAAAATTCTGATGCCATGAGTTTTGAGACAGAGTTGGCAGACTTTTACATTTTCCTTTCCTTTTTTTGTCAAACTTCCCTAGCCACTCCTGATTGACAGAACCCTAACATAGATCTCCTTGCCTGTATCCACAAGACAAAAGGAAACGGATGTATCTAGCTATTACCTAATTATTAAGTTCACCTGAACAACCGCCCGTTCCCAAATGGGATAAATCTTGACAGGAAAAAGAACCTCAGAGGCTTCAGATACGGTTTCAGGTTGCAACAACCAGAGTGAAAGACAATCTCGCTCAGGCTCAGGGAGTGCAGCTAGTCGGCTCTGAGGACTGCTTCAACAACACAAGTCAGGAGGAGGAAGAGCCAGATGTGTGACCCAGGGCTTAAGCAAGCAGCTTCCTGCATCCTTTGTGTACAAACAGCCAGGCTTTGAGAGAAACCTAGGGTGGGGTCGCGCTCGGAGTCTGTAGTGAGCAGAAGCGCTGGGCCAGAGGAGGTGCGTCTCTGGTCTCCGGACAGAGCAGGCTACAGGGCAGAAGGGCAACGGATAGAACACAGCACGGCCTTGGCTCCTTGTGGCTGATGCTCAAGTACCAAGCCGGGAGATGCTGAGCCTCAGGATTTTCTCTACGCACCTCCGGCTGCCAAGGCTCCCATCCTTTTTTATGGAGCTCTAGGACATTCATAAGCACGTCAGCCTCAAGAGCAAAGCCAGACAGTGGTGCACGTCATCACTATGCATGTCTAAAATGTACCAATAAGGACCGGCGAGATAGCTCAGCGGTCTAAAGCATCAGCTTAGGCAACTGCAGGGATAAGAGGTTTGGTTGGACCCCAGGCACCACATGCTGTGTTAGCCCCACCCTGCCAGGGAAGGCAGGGTTTAATTTTTTATTTAAAAAATAAAATAAAACAAAATGTACCGATAAAAGTTTTAAAAAGAAATGAAATGTATTGAAATAAAGGTAAATAATACTGTTTTTTTAAAAAAGAAAAAGAAAGCCAGAGAGATATAGACACAGTAGCTTAAACTTGTAATCCCAAGACTGGGGAGCTGAGGCAAGAGGATCACCTTGAATTTAAGGTCAGCCTGAACGAGTGAGACTGCCTCAGAAAACAGCACTTGGGAATAGGGTGGGGGCAGCAGTGGCCCATGGGATAGTTGAGAAGAGTGGAGTAGAGAAGGGGCTCCTCGGTGGAGCCTTGCAGATTAAGACCAGGCATGTTCACCCTGTGATATATGTGGGGAAAACTTGAGAGGGACCCAAGGCTGGGCTTCGTGGGTCTTTCTCTTCATGGTTCTGAAAGTTCACTCTGTCTGCTGCCAGGGCAGCAGCGTAAGGCACTGCTGGAGTGGAAGAAGGGGCACCTGCTACCTGCAGCAATCCAGCTGAGAGAGTCTGGCGGCTTGGATCAGAGCTGCACCAAAAGACACCATGAGATGAGGAAACGTTCTGGAGATCAGAGTACACTACGGAGATATGTTTAGTAGGACTTGCTGATGAATTTGATATGGACAGCAGGGGCAAGAAAGAAATCAAAGTTCAATGTCTGCCTAGCAAGGTCTTGAATTTGATTCCCTGTATAAAAAAAAAAAAAAACACCTCAAAATTGATTCCAAAAAATAATTGATTCTCATGTATTTGTACATGAGGAGCTGTTTGGATGGCTGTATACTTTACTGGAAGAGGGAAAACTAAGGCAAGAGTAGGCTTGGATGGGTAGTGTGAAGGTCAGGGGATCAGGGGATCAGGAGCTTGGTTTTGGCCATACTAAGATTGTAGTACTAGGGGCCGGGGAGATAGCTCCATGGCACAAGTGCCTGCCTGGCAAGTGCAAGATCATGAATTCGAACCCCAGTCCCGCAAAAAAAAAAAAAAGAAAAAAGATTGCAGTACTTAAATTGCCAAGTGGAGCTATCAAGAAGACAATAAAATATATGTCTAGAGTTTTCATGGTAAGACTGGGCAAGAGGTGTGAATTTGGATTCATTACATATAAGTTCTAGAGCCATCACTACATTATCTACAATGGAAGGATAGAGAAGAAGTACAAGGTTGGAATTCAGTTCTGGTTCACTCCAAAATTTCAAACAGATGCAAGCATCAGCCAGGGTCCAAATGGGAGACAAAAGCCACGCACTCTGTTTAGATAGGTAGAAAATACTAGGGTGTAAAGAACGGTGAGCTGTGTAAAATACTGCTCACTGGGCTACAGACAAGGCACCAAGACCAATAGGTCTTGAGCCCAGCCTGGAAAACTTAGCAAGACAGTGCTTGAAAAAAAAAAAAAAAAAAAAAAGACAGTGCTTGAAAATAAAAAAAGAAAAGAAAAGTTCTGGGCTACATGCTTGGGTTCAGTACCCTACAGTAATGAAAAAAACAAAAAGGAAAAAGAAAAAGAATTGTAGACTTAGCGACCATGATAAGCAAATGCCACCTCTACCGTTACAGGAACGAAAAGAAGAGCTTGGAATCTTTAAAACTTAGAAACACAGAGAAGAGGCCCCCTATGTATGCTGCCCTCCCAGGAGATGTTCCTCCCTTCTTAGGGCTGCTATGCTGTCTCTGAGTTCAGCAGAGCGAGAATTAGTCTTCAAACGTTAAAGTGCAAACAAGATTTAGCTTCTGCAGGAGAAGGAACTGCCCTACTGGGTTAGAGATGCTTCCCTCGGCTGCTGCTCCTTGGCACCAGAAGCAAACATGAGGAAACAATTCCCTCCTCTTGCCTCCAGCCCCAGAGACTAGGGCTTTAGGCGGTCAGAGCCCAGCAGGCAAAGAGCAAAGGCGGTGTGCAGGGTCCTGACCACAGCATCAAAACACTGAGAACAGAAGCTTTGGGATAATGCCTAAGTGCCCTATTCCGTCCCCTGAACGTTCTTCTGCCGATATATGAATACTCATTCTTTGCTTTCCTCCCCAAAATGACCCACAAATGTTCTTACTGCCTAAAATAAGGTGATGCTTAGGTACTGTGCTCACTGTATCCATTGCTGGCCTGTGGGAATTACTTAAGTTCATTAAAAATCATATTCAAATACAGTGGTGCCTCTTGTCACGGATACTTTTGTTGGCAAACAATTTGATCGGCAAACAGAAGCATTTGGCAAAATGTTTTCATTTGCAGGTTGAATCAGATTACAAACACAACCCAAAGGACCAGGGCCATCTTTCCTGCGTAAACACAAACACGACGGTGGCTATCTTCTGTCTTCTCCACGGTTGCGGAACAAATTAAGATTGTGAATCGAAGCACCACCGATTCTGTTACATTCACACACTAAAGTGGGAAGTTCATCTGTGATAAAACTTACATGCAATAGTAAAGGAAAGGAGGCTAGAGAAGAGATAGATAATATGCACACACACACACACACACACACACAAAGGGGAGGAAGGAAATATGTCTAGCTGCTATAGTCTCATTTCTGTAAATAGTCACGAAGCCCAGGTTGATATTTATAAATTTCCTTCTTTGTCTACCCGGTCTGTATTTTGTTCGCCTCCAGTCAGGAATTTAGATGATCAGAATGTTTTCAAAGACTGGGCGTGGTGGCGCGGGCCTATAACCCCAGCACTTGGGAGGCTGAAAACACTGAGAGTCCAGTATGTGTAGTGAGAGCCTGTAGATCCTGTACTAACTACATTTTTTTTTTTAAAAAAAAGAATGCTTTCAAAATATTTGAGCCTGCCTGCAAGAGAGCTCAGTGGTACAGTGCCTGCTTGGCAAATGTGAGGTCGTGAGTTGAATTCCTGGTTCAAAAATAAATGAATAAGTAAATAAATAAATAAATTTTCAAAAATTGAGTCTTCTGGGTTCCTGTTCTCTCAGTTGCTGAAGTTTTTCATTAACCTCTAGTGCCACACGTACAAGTGCTGGGGGATCCCACGAGGAATCTTTTCTGTCCCAAACAGAATCCTTCACGCTCCTATTGTGCTCACAGCTCAGCTCCTCCTTGGTAATCAACAGCAGTCACACTGGGTCCTCAAAGAAGAACAACAGCGCAGCCTGGAGAAGTAACTCAGGTGTAGAGTGTTCAGCCAGCTTGTACGAAATCCTAGCTTCGGTCTCCAACACATACATGTGTTGGGTTTTGGGAAGAGGAGCCCCCACACAGCCAGGTGACCATCGCTTACCAGTCCAGCAGCAGGACTACCATTTTCCCTGGGTGGCAGCCTTAGCTTCTTGGAAATGAGCTTCAAAATCAACAGAGCTCGATGGGCGTGGTGGTGCATGCCTGGAATCCCAGCACTTGGAAGGCTGAGGCGGGAGGATTGGTGTGAGTTCGAGACCAGCCTGGGCTACGAAAGTGAGTTCAAGGCCAGCATGAAATGAACTGCATAGCCAGACCCTGTCTCAAAAAGACAAAAAAAAAAAGAGAGAGATCCTTGCTCCAAACATGGGCAGAACAGAGCGCTGGTAAATAAGACCTTTCTCACTTCTATGGGGGCTGGTTCTGGCAAGCATCAGAAGGCAAAATTGCAACAAATTTAATTTAAAGATCTTAATTGGCTTTCATTTGTGGTTCTAGGATGAGGCAACAGCTCATTCTGAGCAGACGGTGGTAGGTGAAGCAAGGCTGAAGAAAGTGAAAACAAGACCAAGATTGTTTCAGAGTTCCTTTCCATACAGGGACAAAAGCAGGAGACATCTTTATTATGTAGACTCGGGTTGACTGGCATCTCCTATTGTTTTAGAAAACTAACCTATTTCGGGAGCTGGAGAGATAGCTCCGTGGCACAAGTGCCTGCCTGGCAAGTGCAAGGTCGTGAGTTTGAACCCCGGTCCTGCAAATAAATAAATAAATAAATAAATAAATAAATAAATAAATAAATAAATAGAAAACCAACCTATTTCAAAAGGATAGCTCACTAAGCGCCTGCTTAGGCCGCACAGAGACCAGGGTTCAATCCCCAGCACCACTTGGCATGCCGGCCCCACCCCTGGGGTAGCTGAGGTGTCACTGAGACTCAGCAAGGTGGCGCACACCTGTAATCCCAGGGCTGGGAAGGCTGAGAACAGGAAGATCGCTACAAGCCGGAGCTGCACAGTGGGACCCTATAGCAAATACATGTTTTAAAAAATGATTGCTATTCGGGACTCTGGTGTTCTGGGACCCAGTACAGGTGGCCGGTTTAAGACAGTGGCCCCTGTGACCCTTGTTCAACACAAGGGAGGCAAATAGTTATCCATCTGTGACCTACATGACCCAGGAAAAGGCCCAATAGAGTTGGTCTTCCCCTAGCAACTGGCTGAACTCTGCAGGGACACTGCAGGTTAGGGTTCCCTGTAGGTCGCTGCTATGGAAGGTAGGTATCTAGTAGCAATGAAAGCCAGGTGAGTCTGGGGAAATCGAGTCACGTAGCATTGAGGCCTGGCCTGCGTCTCTGCACCATGGACTTCTGTTTGTTTTTTTTTTACAGGACTGAGGTTTGAACTCACGACTTTGTACTTGCCAGGCAGGTACTTGTACCACGGAGCTATCTCCCCAGCCCCTTCTGGTTAAGGGGCTATTGTATGAGCCCTGCAGTAGCTGGGGGAACAGGCTGGCTGGGATCACACACCTACTATTCTTACACTTAAATATTGAAATCTTCATTTTAGTAGGCAAACTGATGTGAGCACACAGAGGACATGGATAGCGTGAAATGTGCTGGTCCTAGGAGGGGATCCAGGTACCTCTTACTTAGAGGTTATTTATTTTTTGGTTATTTATTTGTTTGCTTATTTTTGTAGTACTGGAATCCAGGGCCTTTGCACTGGACTTCATCTTTGGCTCTTATGTAGTTAGTTATTTTGAGACGAAGTCTCACTAATTTCCTAAACTGTCCAGGCTGGACTTCAATCTATGTTCCTCCTGTCTCAGCCTTCAAGAGTGCTAGGATTATAGGCAACTGCTACTACATCTGTATTCACTTGATCTTTCTTTTCTTTTCTTTCTTTCTTTCTCTTTAACATATTTAGTATAGAGTCTACAGGGTCTCACTACAGAGATGGGACTTATAGTGATTCTGTTTTCAGCCTCCCAAGCACTGGGATTACAGAGCGCGCTGCCATGCCCAGTCTCAATCCGAATCTCAGCATGCCCCAGGGGTGGGGCTGGCATGGCAGGCTGAGGATCGAACCCATTAACTTCAATATTGTTAAATATGTTAACAATTAACATTTTAAATTGGCTGTCCATTTCCACCGGGTACACTATGTAATAAAATGTGTCAAAAAGCCCGCAGCTTTCTCAATCACTGATCCTAAGGAGCTACCCATGAGCCCTCCGGTGTGCATGGCTAGGGACAAGGCCATGCAGGAGCACTGACCCTGGAAACAGTGCAGAAACCAAAGCCTGGAAGGGCCCGGGAGCCTGCGTTGCCGGCTGGACTTCCTGCACAGTCTTCTCTTTGGTCAGCATTCACAGTTTGTAGCCTTATTTATTTCTTGGTAAACAGGCCTAAGCGGCTATTCAAACACAATAACTGTTATCTGTAAAGCCTAAAAAATGCCCATAAGCCATTGAATCTCCTTTTTAAAAGGCATTCCTATTTTTAAATTATAAAAAGTGAAAACACAGGGCCAGGGATATAGCTCAGTGGCATAAGCACCTGCCTGGCAAGTGCAAGGTTCTGAGTTCAATCCCAGGTACCGCAAAAAAAAAAAAAAAAAAAAAAAAAAAACAGTGGAAACACAGACAAAAGCAAAACCAAATAACAGAAATATGAGTGGTACAGAACTTTGAAACAATAGAAAATTAACAATGGTTGGGTTTTTTTGTTTTTATTTTGTCTTTTTGAGACAGGGTCTTACTGTGCAGTTCAGGCTGGCCTTGAGCTCACTTTGTAACCCAGGCTGGTCTTGAACTCACAACAATCTTCTCGCCTCAGCCTCTGGAGTCGAGTGCTGGGATTACAGGTCTGTGCCACCATACCTCACCAACAGTGGTTGCAATTTTACGTATTGTTATTGTCAAATTTGTTGCTCAGATTACCAGATATAGGTCCACAAGATTGGTCAAATAATTAAACATTAGCTCTTCCTTTCAATAAATCTTAATTTTTCTTACTTTTTTTTTTTTTGCGGTATCAGGGATTGAAATTTTTCTTACCCTTTTTACTTTTCATTTTTCCAAT
Source organism: Capromys pilorides (assembly GCA_004027915.1). Lineage (NCBI taxonomy): Eukaryota > Metazoa > Chordata > Mammalia > Rodentia > Capromyidae > Capromys > Capromys pilorides. The sequence goes on from PVKN010008980.1 coordinate 18,962, forward strand.
TATTTTAAAGAGCCTATAAAATAATAATTAGTGAGACATTAGAAACAGCACACATTTAGAAGAACAAAATGAAAGGTGTTCAATCATGGCTTTGTGCTACATCTTGCTGTCCTTGATGCACTTGCCCAGATCACAGGCATTAGCATACAGAGAGAGCCACAGTTAACATCCTCAACACTGGCTGCCCTTTATTATGGTGAGCGGCACACACAGCAGCAGCTTGCCTTTCACCTGCGCGCTCCAAGCCTTCGGACGCACCGCACCCTTCTCCGCAGCGCCAAGCCCTGAGTTTCCATGGCCTGGATCTCCCACTCTCCGACTCCTCTGCCTTCCAGCATCACCTGCACTGCCTGCTGCTTGCAGTTCAGCAGAGCGGCCCAAGACCATCAAGGCAGCGGAGCAAGGTGACGCTGGCATGGTGACCTAGCTCCCTGCAGCCTGTGCAGCGGCAGAGGGCGAGAGAACCAAGAGACCCTGGAGGCAGGACTGTGCAGGTAAACTGCTGAGCCTGCCAGACACAAGCAAGCGGCTCCTGGTAGTTCTTACACACTGACATGGAGAGCAAAGCCCTAGTTTGGTGAGTAGCACATCCCACCTACTAGAAACTAAATTTATCATCATGTGTGTCACAGAGAGATTATTTCTGGTTCCACCTGTGGATACCAAAAGCCATCAATGTTCAATCCTTTATCTAAAATGATGTATCTGGGGCTGGGGAGATAGCTCCGTGGCACAAGTGCCTGTCTGGCAAGTGCAAGGTCATGAGTTTGACCCAGTCCCATCAAAAAAAAAAAAAAAAAAGATATATCCTCCACACATCCTACGCTGTATCTAGATCCTTCATACTACTTCGTACAACATAAGTGCTACACAGTGCTGGGCATAGTGGTATAATCCTAGCACTGGAGAGGCTGAGGCAGGAGGATCATTGTGAATTTGAGACCAGCCTGGGCTAGAAGTGAGCTCAAGGCCAGCCTGAACTCCATAGCTAGACCCTGTCTCAAAAACATAAACAGATGGGGCCAGCAAGATGGTTCAGTGGTCTAAAGTACCTGCTTAGGCAAACTTAGGCAATGCAGGGACCACGGTTCAATCCCCAGCACCACATGCTGCACCAGCCCCACTCCCGGGGCAGGCTGAGCCAGCCCTGATTTTAAATAAATAAATAAATAAATAAATAAACATAAACAGACAAACAAAAAGTGCTAGTTATTATACTATATTTTTAAATAGTAATGACAAGGAGAAATAACTATGCATATTTGGTACAGATGCAACCATTGTTGGCTGAGCTATATTATTGATCTGTGGTGAACTAAATCCATGCCTACTGAATCTAAGGGTCAAATATATTTTTTTCAGGTAAATTTACCACATCTACAATCACAAATCCAATTAGAGCCACTACTTGATAAAATGTATGGAAATTTGTAGTTATTTCTGCTATCTTTTTCTTTCTTTCTTTCTTTTAATTTATATTATGGCTGGCTCAGCCTGCCATGGGGGTAGGGCTGGCGCAGCATGTGGGGCTGGGGATCAAACTACGGTCCCTGCGGTTGCCTAAGCTTTCCTAAGCAGGCAGTTTAGACCACTGAGCCATCTCATCAGCCCTATTTCTGATATCTTTATGCATTCTTCATGGGCAAATGAGAAAGTCAAATGAGATTTTTACCTCTCTTGTATCCTTCAACCTTGCTATTCTTCCAATTACCCTGTATGTCTATTCAATTTACATTAAGGAAATACCTATACCATTGGTCCATGGACACAGTGGGGTATCTGTGACCTGAGGGTGACGTCAGGCTCCTTATGCCACCCGCCTGCAGGGTGGGATCAGTCCAGAGGCAGTGCCTGCTAATCTCTGCAAGTTCTGAGAAGTTGTTTTTTCTCAGTAAAGGAGAAATTGTAGCAGTTTTTTTGTTTGTTTGCTTTTGAGATGGGATCTTGCTGCATAGTTCAGGCTGGCATTGAACTCACCATGGAGCCCACACCCTACAGAGGCGGCACCGCCAGACTCACCCACAACAAAGGTCGTCCCTAGCCAGACTCACCAGCTGGGTCCTTATCTCGGGGCCAGACAGGATTTGGGATGGGTGTCTCAGAACTCAGGATTGGCCTGATCTCCTGGAAGGGTTCAGGCCCAAGAAGTAGCTCCGGGAGGACCCTAATTTACTATAATCCTGCCTCAGCCTCCCAAGTGCTGAGATTTTACAGGCATGTGCGACCAGACCCAGCAGCAATAGGAAACTAATACTAGCACTGCGACTTCTTTTTCTCTCTTCTAGACCACAGACCTCGGCATCAGGCCTACTCCTGCCTCTCCGTGCCCTGCTGTCTTAGTTACTTTTTACTAAAAATAAAGGAAGGAAAGGTTTATGTAGCTCACAGTTTGTGGAGGTTTCAGTTCATACTCCACTGGCTCCAAGGCAGCAGAAAACAAGGAAGAGCAGAGGAGGAGCCATAGCTGTGGCATCCATCAAGCCTCTCTCTTACAAATTCTGTGCCATGATGTGGCTGTGGGACAGGGCTGGGACACGCAGAGAGCACCCAGGACACAGCCGGGCTGGGCTGCTGGCACAAAGTTTTCCTCAACTCTTTTTATACACATTTTGTGCTGAGTCACTCTGGGGTGGCCATCTGGCCCTGAGGGTGGAACCAATCACGTCCCAGGGCAGGCCCTCCCCATCCTGCAGGATGGGGCCCCCACAGCTGGGAACCAGCTGAGCCCATCCAGCCAAGCTTCCTCAAGTTGACACAATGTATCAACTACCACACCTGGGCATCAATTTAGAAGACAATAAGTGGTCTCATCTTTTCTGTGTCCCTGGCAGCCCATGAGAGTGTGGTAGATTGACAACTGGTAGTCAATTTGTAACACCCAGCTGAACTGCATCAGTGTGGTGCTGGGCGTAAGAGGCCCACCTGGGGAGTGTTGCTGGCAGCATAGAGCAGAGGCTGCTGGGAGCTGGGGGATGCTGTGAGGGAAGCTGTTTGGAAATTGTGGGGAGCTGTTGGGAGCTGCTGGTTCGCTGGCCTGGAGGACCTGGTCATGCTGGCTCTCCTGGTGCAGTTGGCTGTTCTCAACAGAGGAGGAGCTTGGACCCTTGTTATCACTGAGAATGGCGATGGTTCACTTTGGGGGAGCTCTGGTCCTCACCCTGAGCATTGCTTCCTGGCTCCAGAGGGGAAGATGGTACACTGCTCAGCCTCCTGGAGAAGCTCATCACGTCAGCTTTCCTGATGGGAACTCAGCACTCCTCATCCTCTTAGGAGTTCAGGATCTCACTGTCACTGAGGATGGTTGTGGTGCTTTGCAAAAGAGCTCTGGAGCTTGTTTTGACCATTGCTTCCTGGCTCCAGTTGAGGTTCCCTCAGCCTGGTGGCACAGATCCTTCATCCCACTGACACAGACTTTCTAGCTTCCATCGCTGATCTTTGGGCCTCTCTAGTGCAGGTGTGTCCAGTTGGACTTGTTGTATGTTGTGAGTTGGTGTCAAAAGAAATGACGAGAAGACCCGATGAATATGCTTCAGGGGACTCACTGAGATTTGTCTCTCTCAGAGTGAGCCCAGAGCTGCAGAAACAGCTCACTTTTATTGAGGGCTAGAAGCAGGCTACGGAACGTGTGAAACTACTTTACAGATTACAAATCACTATGTCTTCTACCATTTGCCTAACACTAGGTTCACACAGATGCTAACAGATAACCAAGGAGCAGGGGAGGTGACAACCATTAACATCCCAAGCAAGAGGTCAATAAACAAGGCGCCAGCAAAAGAAGCTGCCATCTTCAGTCATAAATCCCAGCTTTCCAGGACTTATAACAGACAGCAGCCCTCCCTGGGCTCTGTTTCTTGTTTCCTACTTTTCAAGATATCAATTGGGCTTGTCTCATATTACTATAATTCCCCACTTTTGTTTATGCTGAAAGTTTTTGAAGCATTAGGGCGAGGACAGCAGATTTTTGGTCTGTAGCTTGTTGCTGGGCCTGTCCTCGTCACCAGGCTAAGCAGGATATACAAAAAGCACAGAGACAACATACACAACTCACTACTGCAATTCCATTAAACCATGAAGTAACATGAAAAGGATTAAGGCTTTCAATGCCATCAGAGATGCTTTGTAACAGATCAGTACCAGACAATTTTGACAATTGCTTTACAAAAGTATTATTAATATGTTGCTGAAGAGACAGGATCTCAGCAGTAATATTACCATGATGCAATAAATGTCTTTTTACATTTTCCCATGGGAAATGAGTTTGATTTCATGGAATGGGAGTTATACAAAATGAAGAGGTATTTCAATTGCATTTTAATGTTCAATCCCCGGTTCCAGAAAAAAAAAAATTGAGTCTCAATTGCATTTTAAACAAAGTTGGCACTGTAGATTAACAATTTGATCTCCTAGCATCACAACAGCATGTTCTAAATCATTTATCTTAGTATTTAACTCTGAGTCTATGTGTCCTTCAGAAGTCCATAGTTGTTTTGAGTCCATGTGCCACTGCTGCACAAAATGAACGGTTTGTACACCTTGGCTCAACGCTACTCTGGCTGTAGCAGCTGTGGCTATGACGGCTATTATTCCTAGGATTATGGCTCTCACAAATTCAATCCTTCTTTTTGTTCTCTTTTTTAACACCTCCAGCAAATGTTGGAACAGCATCACGGAAGAGGAGTCTTGCCATGGGAGATGTAGTTGTACAGGAAGCCAGATTCTGGTCCTTACCTGAGAATACAGATGCTATCCCTAGAAAATTAAGGCTAATAAAAGAATTTATTATGTGTATAATTATGTGTATAAAGAACAATGGTGACATTTAATGATATAGTTAAAAGGGTTCCAATAACTAGGTCCTACAAGCCACAGGTAAGGGAGGTGAACACATGCCTGAGTTAAATGAGTTGTGTTCCTCTTAAATTTTAGATGTAAATGTACCCCAGAAACATGAGAGACAGTAGGGGACATTCCTCCTCCATGCCACATTATCGTATCATTGGCATTTTTAGTACTAGTATAAACCTCATCACTGCCATTCTGTTTCCATCTTAACTCCTTCCCTTCTGCCATTTCGGCAGAGCTATAAGGACTCCAATCTATGATGCTTCCATTGGAAGTATTAACCAACACCTGGGCTGCTTCTCCTCTACAGACTTCCCAATGCACCCAGTCACTGGGGTAAGCAACATTGGTATTCTGGCAGGGTGACAGATCTGGCAGTGGAAACATTTCATCAGCAGCTACACCTTTAAATTTTTTTCCTTGGAGAAGAAAAAGTCCCTTTTTTCCTCCCTTGCCCCCAGTGTTATTATTTACTATAGATAACCAGACTCTTGTGCTTGCTTTTAAGCAATGAGCTCTATTCCCAATACAAATAGGCCAGCCTTCTACTCCAACCTCAT
>PVKN010008981.1:0-24328 GCA_004027915.1 Capromys pilorides
CACAGCACCCCACGCTTCCCTCACCCCAAATTCCCCCAGCCCCAGCGGGAGGTAAGGACAGGGACACTGACTCAGTCACCTGGGACATGGGGCACAGAGGCGCCTTGTCCTTAAAGGATTTTCCACACCATTTCATCCTGTGCCTCCTTCCGTCCCATCCCACAAACACGAGAGCAAGAAAGCAGGCAGCAGCAGAGAGACTCCACCCCGGCTCCTCTCCTACCTCCGGGGCTCTCCCCCAGGCATCGAGCTCTTGCCCAGCTCCCCTCTAAAAACCCTCCAAAAGTGCAGCACCAGGTAGTTCTGGCTTTGCCATTTCCTTCCCAGATGACTGCCTGTGTTCAAATTCCTCCATTCCCCCCCGAAGGATGCAAACATCCCCCAAGGCTCAGGTCCCTGCTTCTGGGGCCCACCGAACCCCGCTCCCTATGCAAGCCGCCCTGCGTTGCCCTGGGCAAACACTCCCAGGCCTCCTTGCACGCCTCAGGGCCGCCCTCCCTCAGTTTCGCTGGCTTGCTCACTCTCCATCTGTCCTGATGATCCCTAGGCCATTCTACTTTTGCAGTCTATTTGGAGAGTTTCTCACTTTATCTTCAGTGGCTCTTCACTGCGTACCTCGACTGTCTTCCACACTGTCACCTCCTCAGGAAGTGGTGATGCCTGTCTACCTGTAAGTGAGACTGCTGTCACATATGTCTTTGCTACTGCAACAAGGACTCTTTTGCTCTCATCTTTTAGCTCCTTAAGTATTGATCTATCTACCTATTTATGTATTTGCTACCTGGAATCAAACTCAGGAACTCGTGTTTGCCAGGCAGGTGCTGCGCTGCTACATCCCCAGCTCCTTAAGTATTTTAAATAAAATATTTTATCTTAAATAAAACACTTATATACTTTAGGAAAAAAAAGTATCATGAATAGCCTGGTCTATTTATTTTTAAGCAATCAGCCCTATAAAGATAGCTAACTTTCCATGAACCAAAACGAACACAAAGTCAGAATATCAGTAGCTGCCAGAAGTTCCCTTGCCACTGGGGTCTGCAAGGAAGTGTCCCCTGTCCTGGGACTGGTCCCAAGTCCCCTGTGCCGCCTGACTCAGAGGTGCAGGACAAGAAGCCGAGCAGAAATCAGGCCACAAGACACGGCTCTACATTCACATGTGACGGGATCTGCAGCAGGGAGCCGCCGCCTGCACAGAGGGTCACTGTGTCTCCCCCTAGCTCCCACATAGCTGTCACCTGCATCTTGAAAACTCACTAGAGATGACCAGTTCCACCCAGGTATCACTGCACTTTAGCTCATTCACAAAGCTGTCTGGGGACAAGGCCCCAAGCACCTTTTCTCAGATACTGTGGCCGGCCAGACCCACAACTCCGTGATCTTTCTTAACAGTGTCTCAGAAACCAGAGGCCTCAGACATGCAGCGGATGTGGGAAAAGCACTCACCAGAGAGTACCACGGAGCCAGCTGTCTTAGAAATGCAATTCTAGCATCCGGGTCCTTGGACCCTGGAACCAAGGGGAAGTTCTATCACCTCTCAGGATACAGTCACCTCTTCATGCAGAAAATGTACTGACTTGCTGTGAAAGAACTGCTGAAGCCTGAAGCCCCAGGTCTTGTTTATAAATTCCCAGCTAGAGTTAGGGACACGCCAGTGGGCAGCTGTTTGTCTGGACTCCATTACTAACTATACCAGCAACATACTTTGTGAAATGAAAACCAAAGGCTATTACCAAGCTCTGCACAACCCTCACAAGGAGGGAGACCAATGGCAGGAGATCACCTCGATGACGTACTTTCCATTCACATTGGTTTCTAGAAGCAAAACTACACTAAAGAACTGCAGCCATCCCCACACCTGTTGCCCACCGAGCCACAGCAAATCTTGGCAACAGCAGAGCTTTAAGGCAAGGCAGCGCACGCCACACGCTGGATCTGGCCTAGTCAGGGCACCGGCCTGCGGGATCACGGCAAGCATACTGGCCAGCCGAGCTCCTCACGTGAGCACGCACACACCCCAGCTGAGGCGCCGAGACAGTAGCCCTCCCTCATGTTCCCTAGGCTGATACTGATTTTATTTTCTCTTCACAATGCCCTTGGCCCTTGCCAGAGTAGTTTTCATGTTCAGGCTCATGTTGTCACCTTTGAGGAAGGCTTTGGGCCCATGTTTCAAAGCCCCAGGGCCTTTCAAAGATTCCACCTCCAGGTGATGCGTTCAGAGCACCAACTGCCTGAAAGTTCTCACAGTGATTTAAAGCACACAAAGGAGTAAATATGGGGGCAAATATTTCTTCACTGTGCATGGAAAAATCAGGCAGCTGAGAGCGTGGAAAGAGCACAGACCCAGCTACCTGAAGAAAAAACCTACACGGAGGTCAAATAAAACCTGCTTGGCTATGAGTGGGAGGAGGGCAGGTGCTGTCCGAGCCCCGGTGCCCCTCCTGGGACTGTGGGCCCCTGCTCCGCTCGGCACACAAGCATCACCTGGTACCTCTCCAGGCTGCGTGTGCCTTTGTTCTCTCCTAATCAGCCTTCCTTGTCAAGGTTGCCCTTCCTTGGGGGATGGAGAGTCCACTTCCGGTCATTTCTTTCCTGGGCAACTGACTTGGCATCTGTCATACGACACGCATCCCAAGCACGCTCCTTGGACAAAAGGCCCGCGGGCATCGGCAGAGCGATGCCTCACGGGGAAGAGCTCCTTGACGGGTTCTGCTACCTGTCTCAGCCTCATTTTACGGCTTGTGATGAGGAGCATCACACGCCATCATGGCGACCTGGCGCTTCCTCTGTTCGTGTTGGAAGCCATCTAGGAGGGCTCTTTAACTATGGTGTGTGTTGGATGAGCATGCACCGCACCAAGTCCGGGAGGGAATCCTTTGTTAATAAGGTCACTGTTGAGAGAGGACAGGACAGAAGTCTGGCCTTCACCGATGGCAGGCGATAGACGTGACGGAGGTGTCCAGGTGGAGCACAAGGGCAAAGGACAGCACTTGAGGGGCAGGGGGATGGATCAGTGGCTAAGAAGGCAGCAGCGGCCCTGGAGGACAAAGGCCGCAGACCACGTCGCATGGCCATGGGGAGAAGGGTGGGTCCAGAGTACCAACTGGGAACAAAGGGTGTGTGGAGCTAACAGGGGATGCGGCAGAAACGGTCTAGAGGGACTGGAACCACCAGCATGCTCTTTCACACGGTCCAAAGACAGATGACACCCAAGAATTGGAAAGACGGACTTGGCTTGTGTCCTGTTCAGTCTTCGTCCTTGAGCACAGAGGTGGTGTGGCAGTGTCCAGCCACCCAGGGTGGACAGGTAGCTAGAGCGAGGCGTCAGGACTCGTTAAGGATGTGTTTGGAAAATCAGACTAAATCCCCATGCCTAAAAATAGTAATGTAGGACAAAAAGGTGAACCACTTTCAAGCCAGCTGTCACAGTGTCCTACTGAAGTGACAAAGCGCTGACCACGGCCACCACTGTGTGCTGCAGTGGACACCATCCACATTCTCTGGCCACAGGCCTGGGCCTGCCAGACTCGACATCGCCTTTGCACCTGTGAGCTCAGGGCCCTGGGCCCGTTGCAGCAGGGACACAGGGATCCCTCGGTCCCTCTAAAATTAAACACTGCACGTTGCCACTCTCCCCTGACACTGGACAATGCTTACAATAACCAGCTTCCATTCCTAACCACAGCCAGCTAAGACTAACCCTAAACAAACATTCATATTTTTATTTGGAGCCTGTAATTATTTGGCAGTGGTAGTAGAGACAGCGCTCTCTGCGACTCTCCATGCCATGGGGATTTTTCTAGAGTAAATGAGCTTCCAATGAACGGAGTTCTGCTTGGTCTCTCAGAGGCCTAAGTTAAGGGAAAAAAAAATTAGAAATCACCCTGAAAAGGACAAGTGACTCAGAAATGGCCCTCTGGCCTCCAGTCACAGCCTAGGGACGGTCCTAAGGAACTGTCCAGTGCCCACGGGGCCAGCAGTCGGGGCCCCAGCGCCCTCTTTGCTGTGGCTGGAGCAGAGCCGTCAGCTCTACCTCTGTGGCCCTGGCCGCTGCTACTTGCCTGAGCGGGGCAGGAGGTGTGTGGTTGTCGTCGTGATCGTGGGGTGTGTGTGTGTGTGTGTGTGTGTGTGTCCCGTCTTCTTTCCTGCCACTGAATTACCCGCCTCCAACATGGCCTTTTCTTCAGTCCCTACCCTGGGGACTGAGCATCCCTGGGTAGGAAGGGCCAGGAAGTACAGGCCCCACTAAGCTCCCATAGGAGCCTGGAGGAGGAATGCGAGCTGGAGCACCGTGGCCAGAGATGCTTGCGGGGTAAGTCCATCCAAAGGACTCGGTTGCAGTCCTGAGACTCCAAGCAGCCAGGAGCCCACGGCAGGTGCTGCGTGGGTGTAGGGGGGGGCGACACCGTGTCTGCAGTCTGTGTCAGCTCCTTCTGAGCCACACAAAGCATCCGTTCTGCTGCACGACACCACTGACCTCAAAGCACCACTGATGTTCAAGTGAGTTTTAGACAGGAAGAAATTTCTAGCTATTAGTCGAGCGAATATGTGGCAGTGGCTACCTTGGGTCATTAGCACGAGCTATCTTTACAAAGAATCTGCACAGACAAACTCGAGGCCTGTCATGGTTTGGGGTTTTTGCAAGGAAAGTAACACAATATGGGACACATTTTATAATCGCTCAAAGAATCCTGTACAAAGAGTGCAGGAAATCTGCCCACACTACAGACCAAAGAATCCAGCAGAGGGCCTGGATCCTAATATCCTACGTGACTCCAGCTGGAGGCCTAGAGCTTGCAACAATGTCTCGTGGAAGCCCATTTCACAGATCTGCACTGGGAAGACCCAAGGTCAGTGGCGGAAACTAGAAAGTCTATGCCAGCAGGCTGAAGGATCTGTGCCAGCAGGCTGAAGGGTCTGAATTGGAGCCAGGAGGTGAGGCTCAAAGTAAGAACCAGAGCTCCCTCAAAAGTATTCGCAGGGATAGTGAGGCCCCGAGCTCCTCCAGCGATGAGAAAAGCTAGGTTCCCCTCAGGAAAGCCAACGCAACAAGCTTCTCCAGGAGACAGAGCAGTGAGTGCACGCCTGCCCTCCCGAGCCAGGAGACCACGCTCAAGATGAGGACCAGAGCTCACTCAAAGTGAACCGTAACCATTCTCAGCTACAGTGAGGTCCTGAGCTCCTCCTCCAATAACAGCCAAGTTCACCAGGAAAGCCAGCGTGACCCAGTTCTCCAGCAGAACAGCCCGGGAGAACCAGCAGCTTCCAACCGCTCCACGCGGTTTCTCCTGCAGCTCCTCCAGTGCTGCCCCTGAGCCACTGACAACGCCCACAGCTGGGCCTCCCACACCCAGCACCAGGTGGTTCCGTTCACCTGGGAGTAACAAGCTGGCCGCCAGTTAGCCACCCACGACAGGACCGATATTCTCAAGAGCACATCTTCTCTCCCTTGGGAGCAGTGCGGCACACCTTTGGGCCGTAAGTGGGTTCTCAGTGGATTCACAGGAACTGTGTCTGCGATGCTGGACCGGCGAGTCACCCGCGCTGTTGAGAGGCTCTCCGTCTCCTTCATCCTACCCAGAGGCCGCAGCTGTGTAGTGGCTGCTCGCCTGCTAGGAGGACTGTGGTTGGCGGCTGCGCCCTGGGAAACTCCTGTCCCCCCAGCACCTAGCCCCAGGCTGTTCATCTGTCCTGTTCCACCCCACACACTTCATTTATAACAATTCTGTTGGCATTTTTCAACTGCTTTTATGAGAAATTCAGTGACATAAAAGTTGAGCAGCGAGCAGAGTTCCCACAGCACCTGTGTCCCCCTACTGACGCTGTTCACCACAGCTGAGTGGCCAGTAATGCTGCAGTGCTGTTAGCTAAGTCCACAGCATGTATCAAGGTGGATTCCGTGGGTTCTGAGACCCCAAAGCCCATGCAGGGCCTCCTGCGCCCACCCGCTCACCACCCTAGGCCCAGCCCCAACAGTAAATGACTACTCTGCTGTCCCCCACAGTTTGCCTGCAAATGACTCAAGCTGATCCTCAGTGCTCCACTGGGTGACAGTGGCACATTTCTGTTGATGGACAGCCGCTTCCAAGATTTGGCTAGTCCAGTTGTGCTGCTATAATCATGGATGGGTGTGTGTGTGTGTCTGTGTGTGTGTGTGCGTGTGTGTGTATCCGTGTAATAGGATGACTTAGACTCTTTCGGGAAGATACCTAGGAGGGCAAGAGCTGGGTGGGATGGATGGAGCGGCTCATCTTAGCATTCTGAGAAGTCCCCACAAGGGGCTCCAGAGTGGCGGCACTTGGTTACATCCCAGCAGTAGTGCAGAGGGTCCTCTGTCCCGCAGCCTCGCCAGGACTCGTTAATGTCTGATTTCTTGATGACGATGAGGACAGCGCTTGCTGGTGGGAGCAAAGCAGCAGGATCTGCCGTCTGCCCCCTGGACCTGCAGAGCGGCTCTGGAGGACCCTCTATGATAAGCACTAGCACTGATTCGCCGTGAGCACTGAAGACACCAACAAATACCCTGCTGACCCTAAACTGTCAAGATGAGACCCCGCTTCAGGGCTGTCTGCCCAGAACCTACCCCAGAGGAACGAACACGCAGCAGCAGCAGCAGCAGCGGCTGCGACAAGGACACCAGCATTATGCCAGGGCGCCTGCGGGGTGCACACGCACCCTGGGGTGCAGGGATAGTGCCTTCCTTCCCTTGCCAGTGCGAGGCCTCGACTATGGGGGAACTTGAAATCCGGGCCCCCTTGGAAGGATTTCTGCCATCCCAGGCAGTGGATTTTAATTTTGGAAAACCACATCCCGCCTACATGCTGCATCAACAACGCAGAGGAGACAAAGGCGAACATTGTTCCGGCTTTAGCAATCACAGGAGAGGACGAAGCGCCGCCAGGGGGTGTGAGCGGAAGCAGCCCGCGCCCCAGGTGCTTATTACAGACCCAGGGCCGCGCCAGCAGGTCCTTTCGCAGCACGCACAGGGAAGAAGTGATTTCGCTGTCTGTCTCCATAGCAACTGGGACCCTAATTTCACCTCTTAGATGGCAATTATACCTATTCACTGAACAGCTTTCAATGCCTGCTTTTATGGTGGAAAAAAAAATTGATTTCGTGAACACTGCGACTCAGGCCCCTGAGGTGAACCTTCCTCCCTGGCGGCTTTTAAAGATCTATTTGTTTTCTCTTCCTTAGCATCTTGTTATTTACAAGATTATCAGATTCATTGCGAAGCGTTTGGCCAGCACGGAGCACAAAGAGACCAGAGACGCGGCCGCTCTCCCTCTGCGCGCAGAGTCGCAGTGCGCTGGTGCCGCATGCACGTACGCACGCACGCACGCACGCACGCATGCGAGGGGACACAAACTCAGCCCTGCTGCGCCTCGGTCCAGACTGCAGCATTTTGCCAAAACACAGCACCGCGCTCCTCTGTTACACGCACCCTCCAGCACCATCTGTGTGACTACAAAGGAATATGCGGATTATTACACTGGACCAACCTAACACATCGTTAGACATTATTTTCTCTGTTGTCTTAGAATAAGTCCTAAAAAAGGCAAAGTACAGAGCCAATTCATAAATATTTAATCTATAATTTCAACATTTTTTCTGTAAATATATGCATATGTGTTTTTCCCCACTCGTCGGTCTTCTTCCCACTCCAGGCGGTGGAAGGGCGCTCCTCCCCCATCTCCTGCATCAGCAGAGCCTCCCTTCAGAAGAACAGGAGTGAGGTGCTGAGGTGTGACACGTCTCTTTCCTTGAGCGCTGTTAGAGATGGGCCTTGCCCTGCTGCTGTGCCCAGCACGATGCGTGAGCCTCTGCCCAGCCCGAGGAGCTTGGATGAGGTGCACACACCCCTGGTTCACGGGACTGGCGCCTCCTCACTAATTATAAATGTATTAAATGTGTTTTACATTTTTGTGTTTTTAAAGGGGGAAGGGCGAGTTGCCTGGTCACCTCTGGAGACCTGTTTATGTCTCGTCCCTTCTCTATTTCCTAACAACAGAAGGTGCGACCCCCAGCAGGTACCCCTCCTCGCGCTGTGCCCCTCAGCATGGCTATGCGTCAGTTCCAGATGATGAAATATAATCAAGGTGCTCTATGTTGCTTCAGAGAAGTGTCCCTAAAGCAAAAGGGTAAGTCCTCCTCCTCCTCCTCCTCTTCCTCCCTCTCCCCCTCCCCCTCCTCCTCTTCCTCCTCCTGGCTCCAGATGGGCTGGATGCAGATGTTAGGGGTGGAGCCTTGGCAGCAGCAAGCATGGGCTGTGGGGCCACGCTAGGGCCACCCTAGGGCCACCCTAGGGCCACGCAAGGGATGGGAAGCAGAGAGCCAGGAGCCTGGCTTCCTAAGCGCGACCTAAGCACTCTGCCCAGTACTCCGCTGGGCAGGGGCTCTCCAGGCCCCAGGCCCCGTCAGCCTGAACAGCTGCATTGGTCACATGCAGTGAGTGATATGAGAATCCCTCGTCTGTCTTCCCACTGATTAGCAGGTGGCAGCGGGGTGGGCCAGGCTGACAGCGGTGGCTCCGTGCAGGTCCCCAGAGCTCCACACCAGGCCGTGACGCACATAGACAACACCCACCGGGCGCATTTCCTACCAGGTCGTAAGCAGCCAGCACCCTCTTCTGCACGTCAGGAAGGGCACCCAGAGGCTCCAGGTACGGGAAGGCGTCCTTCATCACCAGCGAGACTGAGGGGCTGTTGTCACCAGTGACGAGCCTCGAGGACAGCGTGAGCAGACACTGCTTCAGACTGGCGATGGGCGGCAGCCCGCACAGCTCCTTCACGGACACGATGGCGTTCTAGGGGTGGAGAACATGGTCACACGCTGCGTGCACAGGAAGGGCACACGGGGGCTCTGTGAGGAGCAGGTTGGATCGCAGCCACGCCAACACCCTGGGGCACCGAGACTTCCTGGGGGCCACACCAGGAATCCGGCCCACCCGAGTCTCAGCCACCACCTAGAGCACGCACCCAGGCAAAGCAGTGCAGACCGCAGCTATGCAGGCTTCGAGCAGAGCAGCAGTGGCTACGCTGCAGCTGCAGTGGGCATGGCATCTCACTGGTCTGTGCACCATGCCAGTGGGCCCTGGAGATGCCGCCTCCCTTGGCACTGCCTGAGAGTGGCTGCAGCTGCTCCCCCTCTGTGCCCCTAGGCACAGATGGGCACTACACCCACCACCCCAAAACACTACACCACACACAAACACACACACACACACACACACACACACTGAAGCTGCATCTCACACAGAGCTGCTTTTACCCATACCACAGTCTAAGAAATCCTTTTCAATAGTGACAACTGTTTTCCACTTTAATCACAGTGACCAGTATGTAGCTACTAAGCAGCTCACTAATTTAATGACAGCAATTGTATTCACTTTTCCAAAGATTAGGTTGAACTTATCCTTAGCCAAAAATACTTTTTGTTAAGATATATAAATTACGAATACAACCAGCTCTTCTTTCTGTACATTCTAACTATGTAAGAGATGTAAAAGATATATTTAAAGAAATATATAAAATGTACTGTACTATATAAAGTTATTTATAGAAATGATATCTAACTAATCTAAGGACCCACAGTTGTCAAAAATGGTATCAGAAAATGTCCCATAGAAGATGCTGATATTTGGAGCCTGTTTTAAAATAGCAGCTAAGGTAACAACCTCAAAGCAAGCAGCTATAACCCAACTCTGATTTATGTGCATGGCTTTTTCTACCATCTGGACTCATGAAAATCTACCTGAAGTCTGGTCCAGTATCTCCCTGTCGAAGTGATATAACAACAAAGCTTTCCCTAAGTCATGGGGCTTGGTGTTCCGGGCTCTGCACCATGGGAAAGACAGCGAGCTTTGGTGGTGAGCACCCCTCGGTGGAAACTTTAACACCGCTCCTTACCCACTGCGCTATCTGACAATTTACTGACCTTCCACACTCTTATCTGCTGCCTTGCAAGTAGGGATTTTTGCGGAGGACCACTCTAGAACGCATGACCGAACCAGCGCCCCGCCCTGGAGTGTAAATGTGACCACTTCTCCTAGCCTGGGGGAGCACGCCCATGTGATAGGGGGACAAGTGCTCACCCACAGAGCACAGAGCGGAGAGCCGGACTGAACCCAGAGCCTCTCATCTGAACTACATGTGGGAAAGAAGGCCAAATCACTGCCAGCAAATTTAGCAGCTGAGCTTGTTTGTTCTCCTAGGTCCCAACTTACTGCCCTGCACTGAAACAACTAAAAGCGAACGTAACAGCTGTTACATTTGTTCTGATGGCAAATGACCCTCCGCGTTCACAATGGCCAGTATTTACACGCACACTTGTGCTCAGCACGTTTGAATGCGTACATTTTCATAGTCCATCACACCGCCTACGTGCACACACTTCAGCTTTGCTGTGCACCGAGGATGTTAGCGGAGACACAGCCTTTACCAGGATTCTCCATTTTACTGGCTCAGGTGAGGCTGAACGAACCACAGTACTCACAACTGGAAAGGAAAAAAAACGCATCTGCTGTGTCACGGGCAGTATGGGACACGCTTCAGTGACCTGAATCTACACTGCACACCTGAGCCCATCCTGCACACTGGATCATTCACACAACAGGATGCCATGGCAGAGAGGGCGGGTCCAGGCCCCTACCTGCATATTTTCTCTCATCTCTATGGCCTCCCGTAGGGGATGAACCGCTATCTTGAAGACGTCATCGATGGTTTTGAGGCCGATGTTCCTCAGCATGGTGTACTCCCGTACTTTCTTCCCCATCCTCACCGAGAGGCTGCGCTTCTGCCCCTTCCCTCCACCACTCCGATTCGTGATCGCCACGTGGACAAACAGGGTCACGTGCTCCATGATGTCACCCACGAAGGAGCGCAGGGGAACGTGCCGGTAGCCAGGCTGCAGGCATTCAAACGGAATGGTGTACTGCCCTATAAACTCATCCCCAATGTAATCATCATCCAGAACCACAAAGCGGATCATGGCCAGCTCGGGAAGGTTGACTTGGAACTCGAAAGTTTCATCGAAAATAGGGTTGTCACTGTTCTGCTGGACAGTTTTAGTTCTCTGCTCGGCACAGTCAGCCGGGATTCCGTGTATTTCCACACACACATAGGGATCGATGACGTCTCCTTTGGCGCATGCTCCCTTGGGCTTTGGGAAATTCTGGCCACTGATGATCTTGACGTGCAGGGCCAGAGGAGACACGCCGGGAACCACGCCCTTCGTGTTGGCACTGAAGTAGGACACTTCATCTCGCATGACGGATGGCCGCAGGACGTAGCCACAGCCCCCGTTCTGAAGGAACCAGCCCGTGTGCAGGTCCATCATGGGCCCCGGGGTCTGAAAGTTCACCGCCACAATCTGACAGCCACAATTCCAAAAGTCTTGCGGGTTCAAGTTACTGGAATCGATCCGCATGGCACTTGGGTAGACCCTAGATAAAAACTTCTTATTGTAATTCACAAAATCCTCTGGGAACTCATTCGCAATCCGGCTAGCCTCTGTTTCACTAAATGAACAAACCTCCCAATAGTTCTGGCTTTTCATAGACAGTTCAAAATCCCTGTACTGAACAGACTTACAAATGGACACCAAATCAGACAGCTCGCGACAGAGCCGTATCTGCTTCTGCTCCCCACTGTCCTCGATGGACATCCTGCGTGACATTTCGGCTTCTTCGTCCTCATCCGTGACCTCGCCTTCCAGCGCATCTGAATCAGGGGGCAGTTTCTTTCCTTTCACGATGATCATCCTTTTCAACTTCTCTGGGGATGGGAGGTAGGATTCGGATGGCGAGGGGGCTTCTGTGTAGAGCTGGTCGCCGAAGACTTTCTCTATCTGTTGGGCCATGATCTTCTGCTGGGGCAGGGAGCAGTGGTTCCCTAAGCAGAGGATGAGCGGGTACTCAGAAGCCACGAAGGCAAACTTGTTGATCACCTCCAGGACACTCTGGAAAGCCAGGGGCGAGGTCATGTTATTTCGATTGCAAAGGATCGGCTCGTTATCTGGACCGTCACTCACATCCAGCTCGACGCTTCGACAGCCCATCTTCAAAGCTCTGACGTAGCCATTGACATCGGCTGGGCCCCGGAACTGGTCTTCTATCAGGTAGGTGTTGTGGGAGGCGTTGATGTAGTAGTGAGATAGAGGCTGGCTCATGTCTTGGGCGACCTTCTTTTGCTCAGGATCAAAAATGTCACACTCTGGTGACAGCAAGTACTGAGTGAAGCCGTCGATGGCCAGGAACCCCTTCTGACGCCCTTCCTCAGAAAGCTCAAACCTCCTGATGATGTCCAAGCACATGTCCTCTGTGATGTGGGCGACCCCTTGCTCCGCTTCCAAGAACAGCATGAGGTCATCAGCATCCAAATATTCTTTGTTTTTGGATATCTGCACAAGTAAGAAGTACACTTCTGGCCTAGTGCAAAGTTCACAGAAAGCTTCACAAAACTCCTCTTCGGTCACCCGGGTGGTTAATTTTTCTTTGCTCTTCTGGATTTCTTTAAACTTTAACCTGATCTTGGATTCTTTCAGGGTAGGGTTGAGCTGTTTTATTAACTCGACAGCAGTGTCCTCCAGCATAATGCCGTTCCCATCCACATCGGCAGCTTCAAACACAGTTTTCAACCACAAGAACCGAGGAGTGTTCTGGTCGCCCTCCATAGAATCCAGGGGCTGCTTACTGCGAGACACCAGGTAGCGCAGTCCAGATACCCAGATGTTGGCAACATCGGCGGAGTTGGCCACCAGGTCCAGAGACTCGTAGTTTTCCCCATGGAGGATGGAAAAGGCGCAGTCCTCACAGATCTGGTCCGCAAGCCCATTGTTCCTGAACGTCTCTGTGTTCTTCCCCAGCCGGATCTCCTTGATGTCGGAGATGTCCAGCTTGGCCTTCTCCAGGTCTTTCTTGGAAGGCTCCCAGCGAAGCGCCTGCAGGTCGGGGTCCAGGGTGAAAAAGCGGTTGTAGATGCGCGAGTTGGGCCGCACCTTCTTCAGCTCGCAGCCGGCCTGCATGAAGCTGATGCAGTCGTGCGCGCTGCTGATCTTCTTCTCTGAGGGCATGCTGCTGAAAGACACCGTCTTCTTCCTCCCGCCGCATTTCTGGTTTGAAGGATCCTGCAAAGTAATTAGCAAGCAATGAATCAAGCTCTTTCAGAAAATAAAAATGCACCGAGAAACACTCTGGGGACTTCTGAGTCACCACTGAGTGTGGCTCTTTGAACAAAGGCCAACCTAAAATTTATCCCTCACTACATCAGAAAAGAGGCACTGCTAACAGATTTGTTATGATCAGGCTGAAAGAAACTAATTTTTAAATGTCCATGTGTCCTTTTAATGAAAAAAAATCACTAAAGCACAAGGTCCTGAGTTCGATCCCTGGTACCATGAAAAAAATAAAAAATAAAAAAAAGGAAGAAATGAAAGCATTACACATGCCTTGCTGGTCTTATCTGTTACACTGGATTTCTCAGGAATCCCTTACAGGAACTCAAATGCCATCGCCTATTGAGGCCCGAAGACTCTACACAGGTGAAACACACCAGAGGGCAGCAAGCTTCCTGAGCAAAGGCGGCCTCTCAGCTCCTGTCCTTCCCAAGTCCAGGCCCAGGTTTCTGGATGCTCCTAATACTCCAGGACGGATTTCCTCTCGGCCATGGGCTGATCACTGTACCTGGGGCTGCCAATTCCTTTACGTTGAACATCTGATGGATTTCACACTATTTCTTTAGACCTTTTCCTCATTTTAATAATGCTCAAATGATTCTCTCACTAACAAATTTCCCCAGAGCATCTTAAGGTGCACTTACAGTGCCCGACTTTTAAATCAGCATTCCTCAGAGACAGCAGGCATCTACGGTGGGTTATGACTAGGTTACAAATAACCTGTCCCCAAAAAAAGGAATAAAGGTGGGATGAGGAGGCAGGTTAGAAAGACCAAAATACATTGTACATATGAACACGCCAAAATAAAACGCCCTACTCCATGTGACAAATACACACACTTAAGAAGTAACTGGTTCAAATACTATCATGCTGCTCACTGGAATTACGACCTTGGGAAGTCACATAATGTCGCTGAGTCTTAATTTCAGGTTTTCAAACAGGAATTAGTAATCTGCATATATAACACACTGCTAGTGTGCCACTCAAAAGAGAAAATGCTCCTGGTCTTCATAGGAAGCTCTTCGTAAAGTCAAGTGTGTGCAGGGCTGCTCATCGGGAGGGAGAGGGGTACACCACATGCCTAGGGGAGGGAGAGCGGTACACCACACACCTGGGGGGGAGGGTTACGCCACATACCTGGGGGAGGGAAAGGGTTACGCCACACACTTGGTGGGGAGGGGGTACACCACACACGTGGGCCATCACCCAGAGACCACAGGTAGATGCTGCCAGGGTCCGGGAAGCCATAAGAACTGAATTCATTCTGGACTTCTGAATACTAAAAACAAATGGTTAGTGATGCACTGGAAACGCAGACCTGCTGGGGCTGCTCACACAGGGCCCGCTCTCCTCCCAGAGGCCCATTTAGCTGGCCTTCCTGTACTATGACTTGGGAAACGCAAAGTGATTTAGTAACTAATTGACTAAGACCCTGCCTGCGAGAAGGAAGCCGGCTTTGCCTTGGATCTGCCGTGCTGGCGGATGATTCACTGACTCACATGTGCAGCCGAGCTCCAAGTGACAAAGATACAAATCACCTAATTTGGAGTATAGCATATCGCTTCTCCCTGGCCTGGCATTTGGCAGTTTAGCTCCTGCTTTCTCAGAGAATTGCTAGTTTTAATTATCGCATAGTGGTCAAGTTCCTCACCCTTAAAATCAAAAACAACCTTAACGGCTCAGCCTTTCGCACACATACGCTCTATTAGAGCCCATTTAAAGCTGTCACAGCCACGTATGCAGCAGCATCGCAGGCCGTGCGTTCCTCCACCCTCAAGGCAGGCACCTGGCACGAGGCTGCAGCAGGGATCACCACCAAGTGACATAAAGAGGGAGGCGGAACCGCGACGCTGAGTGAGGCCACTTGCCCAGTCGCTTGTGCCAAGCACTTTCATGTGAAAAGTGATTTTTCATGCAAGAAGATTCAGTTCTTTCTGCTGGTCTTTTGAAAGGAGCACTTAGTGCTTAATTTTTTTCTTTTTATTATTTTTTCCTTTTTAATTTTTTATGTTTTGTTGTTTGATTTTTTGTTTTTTAAACCAATTTTTCACATTTATATGTGGTAACCTAAACAACTAATTTGAATTTAACATTATACAATACAGCAAGCATTGTTGAATTCCTATTACTTTGTTTAGTGAACTCTTATATTGTTTCTTTTGTTGTTGTTGACACAGGGTCTCCCTAGGCAGTTCCAGCTCATAGCGATCCTCCTGTTTCAGCCTCCCCAGCTCTGGGAGCACAGGTGTGCACCCCACGCCTGGTCTTGGGGCCAGCACAGCATGCAGTACCCAGGACTGAACCTGAGTCCCTGCCCTTGCCAGGCAGGTGCTTAGACCACCTATCTATCTTCCCAGTGCAATTTTATATTGTTTCTAATGCTGCTTTCTTTATTACTATTTTGTAGTCTTTAAAAGAAAAAATAAGAATGCTTGCCAATGGAACTATAAAACCCCAATAGCTCCTCACAAGTCTGAAATGGACGGTGAGGGTCCTGTGTGTCCCCCAGCAGCACCAGCAGCAGCAGCAGCAGCAGCAGCAGCAGCAGCAGCTCCCCACCATCCTCTGTGCTCTGCACAATCATCTTCTTCAAGGCTCCTTGAAGAGAAGCCTTCACTTGAGAGACTAATGTCTTTTATCAAGCCCACAAAAGAATCTACCCGCCCTATAATGCTTATAGCCTGCCTTGACCTGAGATTTCTGCACGATTGAAAACTTAGCCCCAAATGCCCTAAACCTGGGATCAGGGGAAGCATGATCTTGCAGTTGTCACCTCACAAAGGACAATATCTGGGGTCATTACAAGACCCCACGTAAGGGAAAGCCTGCCCTACACAAGCATGAGCCAATGATGAGCTCGTCTGTGACACCAACCGCCAAGATCACTCGTATTAAAATACGCCGGACAGGGTTCAGGGCTCCGGTGTCCCTGTAGTCCTGCCCACTGAGGTGAGATTTCTGACTCAGACTGCGCCCACTTTCCATGCTCACCACACCCACTGGCTTTGGCAGGCTAGGGGCGCAGAGGTGAGGATGGTGAGGTTCAGGGGACAGGAGGGTGGGTGCCCCTAACCCTCTGCCCTTCCTCATGGCCATGATCTGCTTGCCAGAGACCTAGTCCCAACTCCTGCGTCCCCTGGCAGAGGTCTCGGCAGATTTGCAGGGAGACGAGGGTGGCTGAGGTTGAAAACAACTCAAGAGTGGGTCCCAGGTCTTCCTTGTTGATAGATACAAAGGATGAGGAAGGAACAGGAGCAGCCACCACTGTGCTCCACGCACCACAGGGCAGACTCCAGGAGAGGCCCCATCTCCCGCCTCTCACTCTAGCTTTTGTGTTTCTCTTGGAACAAGAACAACAAGCCAAGCTCCAGTTCCTGGGGCTGAGCAGCGAGCTGTGATACTGTGTCCCTGAAACTCAAGGCTGTCCTCGGGTCCCGGGCAGCACCAGGGTTTCTCAGGTATCCAGCCAGGCCCTTCTGCTTCCTGCAGTGCCATGCTTAGGTTTCCAAATTAACATTCCCAAGCTCACTAAGCCAAATGGAGCTTGGAGAACCCTGCCCATCTGCCCAACACTTCGCCTGCTGACCTGCTATATTGCTAAATGCAATGTATTGCTTTATGCAATGGTTAACCAGCAGAATCAAGAGCAGTTAAGAGGTACACATTTGTTTCTTTCCCTGGGACAACACAAGGCATTCACTCACCTGCAAGCACCATTTCTAGAGTTCTCAGGTCCCAGAGGTGATTTCTATCTAATCTCATGTGACAGGGTCATTTTTAGAAGTCATTTAGAAATATAAGACAAAAATGAGCAATCTTTGGAGATTTTCTTCATAATTTTCTATAACATTGTTGCTTAAGAGTAAGCGACCAGCCATAATTAAATGAGACTCTTTTTCCTATAACAGTCAAAAGCCTCAGCTCTTTAAATACTTTATTAAACTAAAATTGTAAAATCTTATGCACTTAAGCTGAATTAATACACCTGTTTCCGTTAATCCCCTCGAGCCCAAGCAGATTAGATGTGCTCCAGATTCCTTAGCAAAATGCCACAAACAAATGGTTTTCTTTTCAGCACACACATAGGCTCGGAAAAATTCACTTATTTGGTGCAAACACGGCTTTGGCTCTCATTCATGAAAATATTAAGTTAGTTTAATACAATAATGACAGGGGACAGCATACTGGAGGCACCCCGAAATGCACATGCCCTCAGTGCTGCAGAACTGTGCATGTATTCAGTGGTCAGTGCTATGTCATGTGTGCTTTAACACACACAGACACAGAATGTACTGGGACATTAATAAAAATGAAAGGTGAAGCTCAGTGGTCTAAGCACCTGCAAGCAAACGCAAGGACGCAGGTTCGATGCCAGGCACATGTTGTGCCAGCCCCGTGCTGTGCCAGCCCCATACCATGCCAGCCACCAAAACCAGACATGGTGGCACATGCCTGTGATCCCAATGCTGGAGAGGCTGAAACAGGAGGATCACTATGACCCTGAGCTGCACAGTGAGACCCTGTACCAAATACATAAATAAATCTTTTTAAAAAAATGAAAGATGAGAACAAGAAACATCACGCCCAAGATTTTGCACCTCTGACATGATGGGCCTGCTGAGGATCTAGAACACCATTCCATATTCCTTTTCTTTTTTAGCAAGTTGTTGTTAAGTAACCAGTTCTTAGCAATTCTTTATTAAACCAGAACACATTTAGAAAGCCTTAAAGAACAGAAATCAAAACATCGGCTGTTGAACTATGATTAGAAGTAATCTTTGCTTCATGAAGCGGAAATCAAGCACCCAAAGGTGACATTCTCTGTCAGTGTGACAGATGGGACTAAATCTTATCCTAAGAGAAGTCTCTTAAAAATGTCTCAGTGAAAGTTAGTAGGCACTAACTGAAAGAGAAGCCCGAGCACTGCGCAGCGAGCCTCACCCTCACAGGGCCACACCTCATGATGGGACGCTGTCACGTTTCATACTGGCTTCAGGAACTTTCACATCAAACTCAGAAGCACAGAGTTCATCTGAAACCCTCGAGCTTGTGTGGACACAGTCTAGAACCCAGAAGAGCTCCCGCCTGGGCCGTAGAGGCCTCTGCGGCTGGCGATTAGCATGTGGGGAGCTGAGGAAACGTGAGGTTTGAATTTCACCCAAAATGCACTGTTCTTGTACACTGGTGCAGCCACTGTGGAATTCAGTGTGGAGAGTCTTCAAAAAACTAAAGACAACGGTTGCATTCAACACAGCTCTCCCACTTCTTGGTATCTTCCCGAAAGAACTAAAAATGTACCACATAATACACGCACACTCATGTTTATAGTGGGATAGTTTGTAAAAGTTAAATCTTGGAATATCAGACTATGCATACCACTACCTTCTCTTAATTCAATGAGAAGAACTATTTGTACCCATAGTGTTTAGTTATAATGTCTGCCATCTTGTACTCCAAACAACTACTATGAAGACAACAATATGCTTTGTATTAATTATTGTGGCTGTCCTACTAACTTGTTTTGAAACTGTCTCATTGTTATTTCTTATTAAAAGTAATAAAAAATTAAAAAAAACAAATCTTGGGGAAAAAAATGCACTACTCTGTTCAACTAGATGCAGACCAGCAAAGCCAGTGTGGGGGTGGGCACACACACCAGGAGAGAGGGTTCTAAGGCACCGACGCAGACTCCTAACGAGAGAGAGGGATGAGGGCAGGGAGAACCAGAAACTAGAGGACGTGGGAGGGTCCTGGGTGCTGGTGTGAGCGGTGCTGAGTAGCAGTATCACCAAGTGAGACAGGACGCATCTGGAGAGGTGGCCTCAGGAGAGAGGGCTGCGTGCGCGAAGACATCCGGAGGACGCTGGACAGCCTCCCGGGAACCCCGGCCGCTGGTGCCGAGCAGGGAGGCTCAGTGATAAAGCATGAACTGAACTTGAGATGCTAGCATCGCCCGAAAGGCAAGAGCAGGGAGGAAGGCGCTGCTGCTGAGGGGCACCCCCACACCTCAGGGGTCCAAGGAGAAGACACCTACATGGGAAGCGAGGGTCAGTGGCCAGACGCGAGGGCTCACATGGAAGCTGAGGGGGAAGAGCTCCGGGGAACAGCTCTCGGGAGGAGCTGCTAGATCGGCAGCTCTCTGCAGTGTCCTCCACCTCCCTATTGGGAAGCCAACTTCCCACGAACAACAAGCTCGTGCACGCCATCTCAGAAGTCGAGAGACCTAAGGCATAGCTAAGTGCATGTATGCACACATCTCTTGACAAATTGAGTGTCTTGGCTGGGGAGACAGTTCAGCAGCCTAAGAGCCTGCCTGGCAAGCACAAGGACAGGGGTTCAATCCCCAGTGCCACATGCCATGCCAGCCCCACACTGAGCTGGCCACCAAAACCAGGCGCAGTGGTGCACGTCTGTAATGCCAAAGCTGGTGAAGCTGGGACAGGAGCATCACTACAGGTCTGAGCTATGTATTAAGAGCCTGTAGCAAATAAGTAAATAAATGATTAAAAACAAATTAAGTGTCTTATATTTCATTTATAAAAGGTGATGCATTTAAAGAAATTTACCAACATCTTCCCCTTCAGGAAGGCATCTCAGCTGCTGTTCTCACTGCTGAGACAAATGCCTGTCGCCTGCAGCTAAAGGAGGAGAGGCCTGCTCAGCTCACAGATGGCAGAGGCTTCAGTCCACACTCGGCTGAGGCCAAGGCAGGCTGGCTCGGCCAAGGGGCATCGCGGAAGAGAAACCATCTACAGTGGGCACAAGCAGCAAGCGGTGAGGGGGCCAAGCGGTGGCAAGCGGCCAGTGCTCTGTGTCCCTCACACCCTATCAGGGCCACTAGGCACCCCCAGGCGGGGCCACCCCTATCCTAGCATGGCACCAGGAATCAAGCCCAGCAGCACACACCCGAGATCCACCCACCTCCGAGAAGCCCCTCCTCTGGCCGCGTTAGGAGGACAGCTAGACACATACACAGGGACAGGATGCTAGCAAAGGCCACAGGAGATCAGCGACCCTCTGAACTGCTCACAGCCTCCCTTAAATGATTCTCCTCACTGAAAGCAAGAATCATCGCGCTCTGCAGGCAACGCTGGGGACCGGAGGAGAAAGAGTCCATTTCGAGAAAGCTTCTCTGCCCAGTTGATTGGTTTTCTTAAGCAGAGGAAGCAGTGATCTCAGGCCCTCCGGCGCATGGCCTCCGTCCAGCGAGGGCTTCCAGCAAGGACGCCTCCCACGTCGCAAGTTCCAGGCGTTATTTTAAACACAACATTCATGTGCACAAAGACGGACTGCACGTACAATGGCTAGCACCATGCAAGAGACTTGTTCTTTTAAAAATTATTAATCCTGCCAGACATAATAGCACTCAGCTATAATCCTAGCACTCGGGAGGCTGAAGCAGGAGGACTGCAGCAAGTTAGAGGCCATTCTGGACTACACTGTGAGACCCTGTCTCAAACAACAACAGAAAAGGGGCTGGGAGATAGCTCAGCGGTCCAAGTGCCAGTCTGGCAAGCACAAGGGCCCATGTTTGAGCCCTGCTACTGCATGCTGTGCCAGCCCCAAAACCAGGCACAGTAGTCCACACCTGTAATTCTAGTTCTGGGGAGGCTGAGACAGGAGGATCATTATGAGTCTGAACTGCATAGTGAGACCCTGTATCAAGTAAATAAATAAATAAATTTTTTAAAAAAGTATATTCATCTAGGGCTACTAAGATGGCTCAGCGGTCTAAAGCACCGCTTAGGCAAGCTTAGGCAACCACAGGGACCGCAGTTCAATCCTGGCACCACATGCTGTGCCAGCCCCACCCCCAGGGCAGGCTGAGCCAGCCATAATATAAAAAAAAATTATTAGTCTTAACAATAGCATTGAGAGAAAAATCTTTCCCCTCTCCTATTATACAGATTCTTATAGCTAATGAAATGAGTAAATAACAAAAATCATCAAATACATTATTTACAGACAGGTATATAAAGAATGCTTCTGAATAAGCAATCAAAGCAGCTTTGAAAAACATGAAAAGGCTGAAGAGGCAAGTTCAAAGGCGCTCTGAGCAGCTCCACACAGCTCTGCGAGGGCTTTAGCGCGGGGTCTTAGCTGAGAGATTCAGGCCATGGAAGAAACCAAAGAAGCGGCCAAGTGTTCAAGACAACTGTGAAGTTGTCTTAGGATAAACCATCTTAATGGACAACCACCTTCCTGCAATGTCGTGTCATGGAGAAGACACTGGAGGGGATGGGCTGTCCTGGGACGCGTGATCCCCAGCCACGCCTCCGGGCCGACCTTGGTCCTAATGGCGTGGCAGCTTTAGGAGTGGACGGCAGGGCAGAGCGGAGTCCAGGCTGGTCACACCACCACCTGCTGTCACCAGGCCTGCTGCAAAGTAGCTGCTGACAGCCCAGGAAGCATGTCGTTACCCCCCACGGTGCTAGATTTTCCACAACAATTTGCTGCCACCTCCTGAGAGAGCCAGAACAGCCAGCTCAGGAGAGGAGGAGAGGAAGCTGTGCGCTGACCACTGACTGGTCCAGTTCTGAGCTGAAAGGGCTTTTCACCCTTTTTTCAGCCATATTTGTCACAGACTAAAAAGCTTTCAAGTTGAACTTCTAACCAAAAAGGAGAAGCAACACAAAGAAATGGTAATAACAGTAACAGATATAAAAACACCTTTTGAGGCACAATCTGGAGAACGTCATATCTTGATTTATAATTATAAAATTCTATTTGGTAAATATTTGAAAATGGCTTATCTAGCAACGTGGATGAAACTGAAGAATTGCCCCTCCCCCAGCCCTTCCTTCTTGGCTTCTTCTATGATGCACATAAATCTAAAAAAAATTAAAAATAAAAACCTAGCTGGTTTTCTTTGCGGATCAATCTTTAAAGGTAGAAGCGAAGACCGTTGCTCTTGTTTAGAATTTTTTCATTTTGTCTTAGTTACTCTTCTCTCGTTGCTGGGACAAATACTCGACACTCAAAATGAGGGAAGGAAAGGTTTATTTAAACTCACAGTTACTGGAGGTTTCAGTCCATACTCGGCCAGCTCCAAGGCAGGGGGCACATGGCAGAGAGCAGCAGTTCATGGCAGCAGAACAGCAACAATATGGTAACGAGGTAACCAACAAACCAGGGCTCCAGAGAGCAACAGTGAGAGTCTGTCTCTGTCTTTCTTTATATTACATTCAGGCTCTCTGTCTCAGCCTATCCACTTCAGGCCACACCCATAATCCCAATAGTACTCAGACCCCATAATCCCATCAGTACTAAAACACATAATCCCAGTGGATCATGAGTCAAGTCTTAAACTCTAGAACTCCCCGTCCCGTGATTGCATGAGGCTTTGGGGGGGGACAACTAGACATCAACCATAACACATTTTAATAAGGAAACTGAGGGGACCTTTCTAGAGGAAACAGGTAGACAATGGCCCGGGACTCTCCTGTCCCCAGATGCAGACTCAGTCCCTGCCACAGCCTTGCATTTCCCGAGAAGCCTCCCTGATCGAGGGGCTTTCTCTCTCTTCTTCCCTTTTCCCTCAGACCCGAGCTCAGGGCCCCTCCATGGCAAGACTGCACTCACAGGAAAGCAAAGGCTGTGTCTCCCTAACCCACGCAGTCACAGGGGCTCCCACATGGCGACGGTGGCAGAATGGCGGTGTCAACATGAGAAGTTATAAGTCTAACTAAATGATTTGGTGTGGGGCTGGCCCCTCGCTCTGTAAACATCCCCAGACTGTGCAAGAGACAGGCTGGGGGAGGACGGGAGCGCAGCACCACCATGGCGAGGGCGGCCTGCCTACAGCGTGAGGGAGCAGAAGAGGCGCACGCTCCCCCTTCTGCTCTCACTGTCCTCTGTCCTCTTTAACAGCTGTCTCTGTGCCATACCACCCTGCCCTGGTGCCAGCTGATTCCAGCCTGAAACCACCACAAACCGTGAACTACGTGGACCTTTCCCTCTTTAACTTTAGATGTAGGGTATTTTGTCCCAGCAACAAGAGAAAAATAACCAAGACAGGTGACTTGTTGCCTGGATGGTGCAAAGGGGTGGTGGGGAAGGGTGGGTCTGCCTCTGCTCTTCAGAGGGCGCCAGTCTTCACCTGCAGCCTGGACATGGTCCCCGGGCTTCCAGAACAGAGCCTTCGCCCTCTTCTGTAGACTCTTCAGCCTCTGTCGCAGACCCATTGGCCTCCTGCCAGGACTCGCACAGGACGCCGCGGTGAGCTGCAGACCCAGACCCAATCCTCGGTCTCCAGTGTGCAGATGCCCGTGCATGCTTCCTCACCCGCTCAATGGCTGGGCGTCGCAAGCTGACCACATAAGTGCTCACCCATCTGTACGTCTCGTGCTGCATCTGCTTCCCCAGTGAGCCCTGGCTCCCCCCACACACCCTCACTTTCTAGTTCACAGCATGGCCTTCCTCACGCATCCTGCTGCTAGGACGGTGCCTCAGTGTGGCCACCATGAACACACACAGTGGACACGAGGAAGCTCACCTGGCAACCTCCAGGGAATGGCTGTCGCCAGCCCTATGCCTCTGGGACACATCTGCCTCACGCTCACAAATGCCACGTGAAGTCCATCGGGGGTCACAGCAGTGGTGCCAAGGACCGAGAGGGCATGGACAGGAGACAGAGCTGTGTTGTCTCCGTGTGAGGATTAACGGGAGGCACTCTGAGTCTCTTCAGAAGGAAAGACCACGGTAGCACATTTCTAAACGTACTTTTCTCACATCTACGACACTGATGCAGGGCCGTCCTTGTGTCATTACAGATAGTAAGCATATGTCCAGCTGTGTCATACACAGCGCCTACTTAGGGACCATCAGGAACTGGTCCAGAGTTGGACAGCAATTTATAGATAGGTATTTTTTCATTTTAATATTTCACATTTACTTAAAATACTTTATTTGAAAAATTAAATATCAGCAGCAATGAAAGACTGTCATGCAGAGTTAATGTCACAAATGTTCCTGACAAAATTTCCCATTTCCCTTTACATGCTAAGTTGCCAGTTCACAGAATTATTGCTCCATTGTGAAATTTCAATTTTTAATAGTAACATTTTCCCTCAAAAAATAAATGCTACTATATCGTTCACATTGCCTTTAGTCAGTTTGGAGTTTAAATGTATTTTCTTGTCACCTAAATTTGAAT
>PVKN010008982.1:0-24376 GCA_004027915.1 Capromys pilorides
TTTTTTTTTTTTTTTTTGAGATCTGTGAACTTTTCAATAACATGTAGAACTAATGATCTTAGTTCAAAATGAAAAGAGCTCAGTTGGGCATGAAGATGACGGAATAAAGATGTTGAGATTCTTCTCTTGAGGAACCTGCTGCTCTCCTGCAGGAACTGTCCACTAGGGATTGGGGTACGAGACAGCTGAGGTAAATCCATACTCTCATGTCTACTCTGATGCGTGGGAAAATCTTGATACTCGTCCCCCATCAAACTCTAAAGCTGTGCTTTTTTCTCTTTTTCTGCAATCTAGAAAGGCTCCAGGCAATGCACTGCAAATACTCTCAGGTGAGAAGCAAGCTTAGCTTCGAGGCGATCTAAAATATGCTTTCTGACAGTGCTCTTAGAAGCCAGTCTTGCCTTCCTCCCACCAACAAAAAGGAGGCACTCGTTCACTCTCCCCGTGCTATGGTGAGGAAATAGTGCACTAACAAAACACCTTCCACATATGCTTTGCTCATTGTTCTGTCAGTGAATTATGGCTTTTGGAAAGGAGCTCAGATTACATAATTACTTGACAAACCTACAAAGGTGCTCTGACACTGCCTTCCAGGTTGCAGCGCAAGAATATCCAATTTTCAGTTTTCTCAGTGAGAAGAGATGGAAGGAAATGCAATGTGGTGGCCTCCTGCTCTCCTGAACTGCATTTAGTTGCATTCTAATTTAGGAAAGAGTTTGTGCACTAAATCAGTAAAACAACCAATCCCTTAGTTTTCTAAGTAATGTAAGAAAGTGAAAGTTAAATGGCTGCATTATGGTTGCCTATTTGTCTAGTAATTCAAAGCTTTTAATGCATGGCTTCTCTTTGTTAGCTTATCCATACAATAATTCTTATAGTAGAGAAGTTATAATTGTTTTCTGTATTTCAAAATTGGATAGTAAATTTCATACAACTTAAGAAATGTGTTCAAAAGTCAAAATAGGACTTCTGAACTAGTTACAATCTGTTTGAAGTCTCAGAGACAGAATGGAAGGTTTGTGAGTCTTTCTTGATGGTCTTCTGCTGTTCACTTTCTTCTAGGTGGGGTGGTTCAAGCTGGACACTTAGCAAGTGCTGCCTCTGAAGAGAACAGCAGCTACACTTAAGGCAGGGATATTGTACTCAGTAATTCACAGACCTTGAGTGAGGCTTCAGACAGTGACAACAGGTCTTATGTTCCTTTCTATGGGTTGCAATTTGTCCCAAATTTATCAAATTGAGAATTCCAATTAAATTATTTGATCCTTCACTTGCCTATCATGAGAAAATATGGTAAATAGCAATGTGCAGCACCCTCATTAACCACATATGTTTACTCGAATAGAAATTACAGAAAGGCGTCTGTATAAAGGAAGAGATAATGAAGATATGTGGATTACTCTGAACACATGCTACCCTGGGTAACACGGATCTGCTTCCAGTGAATGTGAATTGCTTAAAGAGTTTGGTAGGAATCAACTCTTAGGAACCCTAAAGATAACCCTCTACATAGACTTCCCGTAGGAGAAAATAGGCCCAGAATGTGTCTCAAGAGCCATGGGGAAGAGCAGAGCAGCAGTGAAAGGTTAAATATCATTTGGCTTGTCTTATATGAGAAACCTACAGGGCCAGTTATTTAGGAGCAAAGTAAGAGTATACAAAACAGGGAGATAGACTCTGTGGAGATGAGCAGGAGAATGGGGATAGGGATAGACAAGATGGAGTGGAGGGAGTGGGGAGTTAAAGGATCAGGATTTGATACTTTAACACAACAACTCATGTCAAAGTTACCCTTTTCTTCTTGCTGGGACAAAATACTCAACACTCAGAATGAAGGAAGGAAAAGACTATTTAGCTCATAGTTTGTGGAGGTTTCAGTCCATATGTGGCTGGCTCTAAGGCAGAGTGGCACACAGCAAAGTGCAGCTGTTCATAGCAGCAGAAAACAACAAAGAGCAAAGGGAGGAGCAGCAGTAGCTGCCTCTGTTTCCTTATATTTTAAGCAGGCTACCTTGGGGTGGGGGTGTAGAACTCACACAATGTCCATGCCTTGCCCTTGCACAGGATGAGGATGTTTAGAAAGTAAGATCTCTGGCTCCCTGCTGAGTCACTTAAACTTCTAAACTTCTCAGGTTAACTCCATGAATCAACCAGTACACTCCAGAACAAATGTATTTATTATATGTCACAAACATATGGTAACCTAAAATGGGAAGGAAAAAAGAGAACCTTTGGAGCAGGAAGCAGTTAAGTCTTGATGGCATAGCAACTTTGAAATAAAAAGTGCAGATCACTCTTTATAGCTGGTAAGAATATGGATTAATGAAACTCTGTTGGGAATCCTTTTCCCACTACTACCAAGTGGGGGAAGAAAGCTTAGGGAATCAAGCTTGTAGAATTGCAGTCCTGTGACTCCTGCTTGCCTACTGTCCCGCTTCATCCTAGGCTCTGGGGACCAGCTGTATTTCCCCTTTTCACAGCTGAATCAAGCTGTCCTATGAATTTCTAGTTGTGAGTTATAGTAACAAAGTTTTCCTGTCCTCTTAACTCTCACTATACTTTGGTAGTGACTATTCTATTTCAAAGGTTCATTGTTTTAAGAAAATGCAGTTTATTGAATATTATTCACTTTTATATAAAAAACATCCACTATTCATGATAGCAATTTAATGTCACCCTCCAAATAACCATTGTGGATATATTTAAAAAATCTTTAAGGAGGCATGCTGGGGATTGAACCTAGGGCCTTGTGCATGTCAAATATGTACTGTAACCACAGAGCTGCAACCACAGCTTCCTATTTTTTTTAAGGAAGTGGCTACAGGTTGTTCAGGGTCTTATGATGAGATCTGACTCATAGTGATCCAAGAGCTGAGATTACAGACATGCAACACCACGCCAATCTCCATTGGGTCTCAGTGAATCCCGGTGGGTGGGGCCAGCACAGAAATCCTGGGAATCAAACTCAGCTGTTGCACCTGCTTAGAAGTGCTTTAATCTGCTGAGCTATCTGGCTGGCCCTTCAAATTCCTGTTGTTGAGATTTTTATCTTGTTAGGTTTTTTCCTATGGCTTATGATCTTTATATAATTTCTCACAAAATTTTGTCATAGTTTTGTGACCAATTTATTGTTAAAACACATGGAAATTTTCCTGACGTTAAAGAGTTTTTCTTTCTTTCTTTCTTTCTTTCTTTCTTTCTTTCTTTCTTTCTTTCTTTCTTTCTTTCTTTCTTTCGAGATTTGGGCTCATTATGTAGCTCAGGCTGGCCGTGAGCTTGCAGTTATCCTTCTGCCTCAGCCTCCCGAGTGCTGGGATTACAGGCATGCAGCACCATGCCTCATC
This sequence comes from Capromys pilorides, assembly GCA_004027915.1. Classification (NCBI taxonomy): domain Eukaryota; kingdom Metazoa; phylum Chordata; class Mammalia; order Rodentia; family Capromyidae; genus Capromys; species Capromys pilorides. Next base: position 3,345 of record PVKN010008982.1, read on the forward strand.
ATTAAATATTCACATATAATGTTATCATTTCATTATTATTTAATGAAAAAGAAAATTACTTCATCTCGTTTTTACTGGTTTTCCCCTTCAATTTTGCTAAGAAGTATGAAATAGGGAAAATATTTCTATACAAATGCTAGATGCATTTGAACTAGAGGAGAGATTAGTTCATCAGGACAAATTCATAGAGGTAGAATTCTGATTGGTCAACCAATGTTTTACAAAAACATTTTCTTTCAGATTTCCCAATCAATTATAAAGATGATATCAATTAATAATACCACCTGTTGATTTGCACGTGTTTGTTAAGTTCTGGCCCTGATTTTTTTCTCTTTTTGAAGCTCTATATTGATTTTCATTATTTTCTATATATAATAATCAGGTGTGAAAACTGAAGTGATACTAAAACAGCAAGTAGTAAAATGAGTATTCTTTTTCTTGTTTGGGAATCTGTGTAACAATATTGTAGGGAATCAGACGCTTTCCAAGCTCCTTTGTTACAGGCCTTCTTTCAATACTGTAAGTCAGTTTTGTTTGTGATTCATTGTTAATGAGGTAAGGGTTCATGTGAATGTGAAGAGGCAAACTCTCAGGATTTTCCTACAGAATTCCCATAGGTCAAAAGCTGCAGTTCTTCCATCTACCACTAAGTGTCAGGCAGGGAATAGTCTATACCACACATGCCAGGCTTTTTTCTTTCTTTTTTCTCCAGATTTTCAGTTTCTCTTATAGGAAAATTCTCAACAAAAAAATACTTAAAGCAAATGGAAAACTTTCTTTTCCATTCCTCTTTAGACCCTGAAACACACTAATCTGATTTTTTTCTCTGAAAACTAAAAAACAATTATTTTCACAACAATATCTTTTACAAATTTGCTTTCCTCTTATTTAGTTATTTGAAATTTTAACCAGTTTTCAGTAATATTTTCTTTATAGTATTTACATTTTCAATAGAGACATCACAAAATATACTTGTATGTAAGTCAAAACTCAAATCCTCCAAAGTAATGAACTCACTAAATGTAAAATATTTACACAACAGCAACACCAGATTAAAAAACAAACAAACAAAAAAAAAAAACTAAAGAATAACTCCTCTTTAATCACCACCTAGAGTTTTCCTATTAGATCATGTTAGAAGATTGCCCTTTGAAGCAGTCCATAAAAAAATGACTTGAATTAAAAATCAGAACAAAACAGGGCTCAATATAGGACTGCAGTTAAATTTCACAAATAATTTGCTCTGTGAGTTCCTGCTCCTTAGAAATATTTTCTATGCAAATTGACTCCTAATTTCAGATTGGAGAGGTTTACATTTATTGTGGAAAATGGATTCTTTCAGAAACATCTAGAGAAATTAAAGTGCTTTCTCAAAGTGGCAAATAGCTTATGGAGTGAAATTCTTTCTATTTGTTTTTGGCATTGCAATGCAGACAAATATATTTCAAGGCTTATTTTTGTTATAAGTTGAATTGTTTCTACCTCAAAAACATACTGTGAAGCATGTACTATATTAGTCAGTTTCTTTTTGCTTGACACAGCCCCAACCCCCAAAATTTGAACAGGCAAGGAGGGGAGGCTTATTGGCTCATAGCTCAGGTCATGGTAGACAGACTCTAAGGCAGCAATGTCTAGGTGAAAGCGGATCACAGAACCAAGCTGCTCTTTCCACAGTGGCCAGGAAACAGAGTAGGGGAAATAGTGCCTGAGAGAAACAAGCTAAGAACTCAACATCTCATCTTTGTGAATCCCTCAGACACATCTTTTTTAATCTCGTAGGAATTTTTTCTTATATACAGATTACCTTATTGTAAAAATGTAAGCAACTGCAAGTCAAGTTGCTATAAAATCAATGTAATATTAGCACAAATGTAATTTCAAATGAAAAAAGTGAATCTGATCCATTACCAACAGGAATAAACATTAAGTGTTAAAGTTAGCTCCTGAAGACATTGATGAATTAAGTGTGCTTTTTCTAGAAGGATCCTAAAAAATACAATTCTCTGGGTGGAACATCTTTGCCCTTTCTTATTGTATAATTTTAGTCATATTTTCATACATGAGATCATGAGGTATTACATAAACTCATTAATTGCAGAAAAATTTTTCTTACCACCCAAAAAAATATCATTTTTCTGACTAGAAACTTCTAGTAATTTTATTTCATTCTATTTTGTACTAGGAATCGAACTCAGGATCTTATACTTGCAAGCCCAGGCTTAGTGCAGCCACTGAGCTACATGATGGCCCTAGTCATGTTACATGAATAATCCAACAACTGTCAAATGCAAACTTATGTTTCTGTTATTGACTGGTAAGCCCTAACCTTTCTTTTCTTGAAGGGAAATAACACTGGAAGCCATTGTTATACTATTTGCTTCTGATTCCTGGATCGCCCTTTCAAAGGCACTAGCTTGCAGTTGTGAATGTGGCTTGGGAGAAGCTTCTGCCCAGCCACAAGCAGGTAACAGGTGGGAGCACTATGCTCTGGGTAGCAGGTGCAGAGCTCCCCAAGGAGGAGCCTTACAGCTTAGCTTTCTCCTTCACAGGAGTGAAGGAGTGAGATCTGACCTGCACAAAGGTATGAATTGCTTTCTTAGGCTTCTCAGCATTGTATTTGTCCAAAAGAGCCTGGATGCAGGCCCAATAGCCAGGGTGGACATCCATCAAGTTCTTGACTGCTTTCTTCTGGATGAAGAGCTGCACGTCCTTAAGGTGGCCTGCAGTGCTCTTGGACAAGCATCTGTACTGTTCCTTGCTCAGCAACTGGGTGTAGAATGTCTGCACCTACATGGCACTGCCCCCATCAGCACTGCTGTAGCATCTCACATCAGCAGAACAGTGGATGGTGCACTTCAGGCCCTGGCACTGCTGCACCAGGACACTGAAGATGTTGGGATAGTAGCTGGGAGCACCACCTTGGCTGTTGTTCACACACATGGAGCAGTCATGCTGATACTTGGCCACTCAAGCACAGTAGGGATAGTTCACAAGTATCTGAAGATAGTTGGGCCCCAGGAGGTGGCAGTGAGTGTCAGAGTAGGAAAACAGACAGCCCTGAAACATTTTGTTAGGGTTAGGATCAATGCCAGGTGGCATGTTACTTGGGTCAAAGGATATCTGTTCAGCCTCAGTAAGGTAGTTAACTGGATTTCAGTTCAAGACCAGTTTGCCAACTGGAATAAGAGGGTAGTCCTTGAGGGGTCAAATTTTGGTGAGGTCAAATGGACTAAAGTGAAAGGGTTTTGCCTGCTACCACATCATGATCTGGATGTCAGTATCCAGGTAGGGAAATTGTCCTTGACACAAGATTATAGTTAGGATCTTTCTGGGAACATTTTGCTACCTCTTCAAATGAGAGGTTTTGATGTCCTGGTCAATTTTATAATGTAACTTTCAATAAGCATTCTCTCCATTTGAGTTATCCATTCATGTGCTGATGCTCATCCAGAATCCCATGATCACTGAACAAGAAAGAAACCCGGTGCAGAAACTCAAGATGCAGGCTCCAGAAGTCCCACATTATGTCTGGATCCTTCAGTGTGTTTGATACTTTCTCTTTTGGCTATCAATAAAGTGCAGAAACAATAGGGCATCTTTGATTAAGAAAATGGGGTATTATTTCCAACAAGAACCCAATTACCATCTTCAGTGTAAAATTTCACTACAAATGTACAAAGATCAGGGACTGTGTCAGAAGAATCTGACTCTCCAGCAACAGTGGAGAATTGAACTGTAATTGGTATCCTCTTCCCAAATATGTTCAGACACTTTGGTCTTGCTGTACTTAGTGACGTCACGAGTGGTCTTAAAGTAGCCAAAGACCGCTCCTCCTGTAGCATGCATGCATGACTCTCTGAAATTTGTTCTAGGTCACAGTGAGCCATTTCATGGGTGAAAACCACATCTTGAACAAGAAGGGGCCCATGGAGCCCTGTGGCCATAATGTTAAATTTGTCTCCTATGAGGTTAGCACCTACTGTGGTCAGGAAATAGGGTTTTTATGTGGCCTAATGCTCCATCCACTGTTTCATCTGGTTTCTGGCTGGGTCCTCACTGTCCACCATGTGTCGGACAAGCACAATTGAATATGGCCAGCGACCTCCATTCTTGGATCTGCACCCTTGGTGGACCATGGTATCCAGCTGGTAGAAATTTCTTAATCCAAAAATGACAACATATTAGATTAAGGGTGAGAAGCCTATCATTGTCAATTTCACATACGAACACATCACATCTCCATAAATTATATTTAATCTCCAAATAAAGAAAAAACAATTCATAATTCTGCCAATATAGGACAAATATCTTATATATCAATAGAAATGTAATAATCTCTTTCTCAGAGTCTCAGCTGTTGCAGCATTTTTATTTTTATTTTTTTCTCCTTTTGAGACATGGTCTCACTATGCAGTTTAGGTTGTCCTTGAGCTCACTTTGTAGCCCAGGTTGGTCTTGACCTTGCAACAATCTTCCTGTCTCAACCTCTGAGGGCTGATATTATAGGCATGTGCAACCATGCCAAGTTAGTTTCATTCGTTTTACAAACCTCCAGTCCATGTCTCTTCAGAGGCTCAAGACAAACTCTTAGCTGTAAACCTCTATAAAAATAAAGAAGTTAAAAAAATAAACAAGTTATATTATCACAATGTAGAATGTCACAGGATAAATATTTCTGTTTCAAAAGTGAGTGTTAAGGGGTTGAAGAGAATTGGACCTGAGGAAGGCCAAAATCCAGCAAGGAAAATGTAGGTCCTGTAATTAAATGTCTGGCATTTGGGAATGAAGGTGTTAAGTGGGAGTTCCAAAGAAGCCATTTCTATGTCTTAGTGTCTGTAGTGCACACGGCCTCTGTCCTGGGCTGGCTGAACTCACTACCTATACATTTCCTTGCAGAAATTCCATATTCTTGCCTTTTCCGACTTTATTACTACACTGTTGGTTCATTTCCGTATTTTCATGTATTCCTTTCACAGTAGCTCCTCTACTGGTCTCCAGGGATTTACTCTGAAGGCTGAGTGGAAGCATCCATGATCCCACAAGACCTCACTGCTATATTCTGGATGCTGATTAAATCAAAATTATATGAATAACTGTAATGTCTATCACCAGCCTGGGCAACAGTCAGACTTCCCTTGATCATGCCACCAATGGTCTGAGTGCCTGGATAACTGAGCACAGTAAGATGAATCCTGGGGAAAAATTTTCATAAGAGGCCCTTCTCAAGCAGAGATCCCAGGAGCTCTCTTCTTAAATGAAAGTTTGACACTTTTTCACCTTGATCTTGCAATGGATGTGAGTTCTGGTGGGTTCTGAGATGCCTGTAGGGAATTTTTATTCTTATCTTTGCACAAAGTGGTTGGTTTCTTTTGGATGGTGCTCATCTCTTTAGTAGGCACACTGCCTTTGCCCTCAACTTTACACATGAATCCTTGGTCAAAATTTATATTTTTCTTCTCTACCTTTTCCCCCAATTCTCCCTAAAATTCTGCCTAAAAGCAGGCATCAGAATCCATACTATAGCCTGAAAGTTGGATGCCTTGAAATTTAGTTAGCCCACTGCTCTTCCTCTCAGTCTATTGTGAAGTCTCAGTACATGGGAAAAAAGCAAACAAATTTTCTTCCACAGGGTAACACATCAGCCTGTCATTTTTTTTTTTTAACTGGCTGGCTGGGGCTTCCTTAAGGGCAGGTCTCATGGCCCATGTGGGGGTGGGGACTGAATAGCTGTCCCTGCAGCCTGAGTTTGCTGAGTCATGTGCTTTAACCAACCGAGCTACCTGGCAAGTCCCCTGGCCTCTAATCTAATTACCAATGGCATCATTATTTCCAACTAAAACTCATGAAACGTGGCATTTGATGTTTACATTCTTGTCAGCATTCTGGCTTTCTGAGGTTTGAAAGAATCATGCAACAATCACTTCTTGTAACATTCTAGCAGCTTCTCTAGCCCACACTTCCAAACCTTTCCAAACTTCTCTAAAGCAGTTCTGAAGATTTATAAACCCCATAATAAAGTACATTTAAAGCAACACATTCTCTTCTCTGGTTGTAGTTTTCCTGCTTCTTGACAAAATATTTGATACCCACAACTAAAAAGAGGAGATGTTTATTTGACTAATAATGTTTTATTTGTTCAGGGGTTTGATCCATTGTAGACAAGCTCCAAGGAAAGAACATCATGGTGAATGGGTGTGATAGAGCAAAGCTCCCCCATTCACGAAAGGCAGGAATCAGAGCAAGGGAAGACTGTTACGGAGAAAAAGGCTGCAAACAATATATGTTTTTAAGGCCACACCTCCTTGACCCACTCAGACAAACTCAGACTCTAGAACTTATTCTCCTAATTGCTTAGGTATTTCTTAACCCAGTGCATTTGATATATTACGATTAATGATCACAAAACTGTGACCCCAGTACCTCAGAGTGTGATCCTATTTGGAAATAGACTCAATGTGGCTTTATATTTATACTTTTATATGCACGAAGGGTTGGTTCTAGGAATCCTTTGGATGCCAAAATCCACAGTGTTCAAGTTCCATGTATTTATATGGTGTCACATTTGCACATAATCTACACACAGCCTCCTGAGTATTTTACCTATATTACTGAATGGCATGTAAATGCTTGTTATTCTCTATTGTCCAGTGTTTAATGACAAGAAAAATTTGTATGTGTCTAACATCCATACAATTTTTGGCAGATAGATGGTGAAATCTACAGATATACAGTACATAGATGCAGAGGCTCAACTGCAGTTTGTCAAGATGGGGCTAGCGAGATGGCTCAGCAGTCTAAAGCACCTGCTTAGGCAAACTTAAGCAATCACAAGGACCATGGTTAGATCCCTGATACCATATGCTTTGCCAGCCCCACCCCCAGGGTAGGCTGACCTGTCCATAATATATATATATATATATATATATATATATATATATATATATATATATATAAAAGATGTGATCACACTGATAGTGTGAGTCCCACTGGTGTCATCATAAGAAGCTGGCTAAGTGAGAACAGAGACCAAGAAGAAAAGTCCATGTGAGAATGAGGTAGACATTGGAGTTGCATAGCTGTCAGTGGAGAAATGTCAAAAATGTAGGATACAGTAAGGAGATATCCCTACTAGTTTCAGGAGAAGTATAACACTTGCAACATTGATTTCAGAATTATAGCTTGCAGAACTTTGAAACTACTTTTCTGTTAATTTGTTGTTGTTGTTGTTATTATTATTATTATTGCATTTTAGGGAAGGATCTACAGGATATCCAGGATCTCACTGCTAGAACGGGCTCATAGTCATCTGCCTGTTTATAGCCTCCCAAGAGCTGGGATTACAGACGTGTGCCACCATGCCCAGTCTCAATCCCAGTCTCAGCGTGCCCCTGAGGTGGGGCCAAACTACAGATCCAAGGATCAAACTCCTGGAACCTGCACCTGCTTGCAAGTGCTTTAATCCACTGAACTATTTGGCTGGCTCTATTTTTGCTACTTTAAACTGCCTGGCTTGTGGAACTTATTTTGTCAACCTTAAGAAACTAACAGAGCTTTGTGTAGAACAATAAATTTCATTAAAACAACTTAACATATTCCCATTTTTTGAATAAGAAACTAGTCCAAGAGTTTACTGAGATTAGTGATTTACACATACAATACATAACTAGACATATGTAAGTCATCTGTGAGGAATTGGTGCCAGGACCCATACAAATATCACAATTTGAAGATTCCCAAATCTCTTCCATGAAATTGCATTGTATTTGCATAGAATATAACACAAAGCTCCTGCACACTTTAACTCATTCTAGATTGCATATAACATCTAATACCACCTTCGTGCAATGCAACTAATTCTTATACTGAGTAGTTTAGAGGATAATGGCAAGAAAATAGTCTGTATGTATTCACTGTAGGTGCACATTTATTTATTGTCCAATATTTTTGATACATGACTGTAGAACCCACAGATGTAGAAAGTGGATATAGTAGATCAACACTCTTTAGCATTTTACAAATAGCCCTACAAAGAATTCTTCCCATTGTGTTGACAAATTTGTTTTGCAATAATATAACTTTGTATTCTCATATATTACCATCTTATGTTTGAGCCAATCAACAGCCTTCTGCAGTGCCCAAAAGTGGCAGCAGGTTCTTTGGGTACCTCTATACATTTTTCAACTATGTGCTCACATATCTGCGAGGACAACCAAGCTCTTCTGAAGGCTTCACCAGGCCTATCTTGAAAACCAATACATGTGATAAGATCTTAGATCTAGTGCTGGGATCATTTCAGACACAAACTGCAGTATTCTCAGGAGATTTGCACTAACAAGCAATCCATAAAAACATTTTGAAAGCAGTTCAAAAATAAGTTAATTAAAAATATTTAACAGAGATAAAATACATTAATTAATTAATTCATTATATATTTATTAAATATTGTGTAAATTATTTTTACCAAAAAAACCCCATATGACACTATTTTAGAATTTAAAAAGGAGGAAAGAAAGGACAGTGTTGGAGAAGCCACATTTTATAAGGCATCCTTCATGTAAGAAAGGTCACATTTATCTAATAAATACTTGACAATGTGGTGCTTAAAACTAGTTGTATGGTATGACTAAAGGACACGATTTCAGCAGTACATTGAAATTACTGATATTGTACCAGTTCATGATGTCATTGTACTTTGCATGTTTTTAAGGTGTTAATGTTGTATAATTCCAGACTATTGTTGAGATTCAAATTTTGAAATCTTAGCTGGCAAAAGAAAGATCATATTTTCAACCCTATGCTATTGAAATAAAGCTCCAAATTTTTCCCTAGTAGAAAATTTATAAATGTTAAAGGTCTGAAATTATGTCAAAGATCCAAATAAATCCTATGTATTACTCTCATGAAAACGTGGCCACTTATAGAAGGCTCACCACAGGCTGCACCATCAATAATAGATGATGTCATGCCACTCTCAGCAGAGCCTCCTGAGAAAGACACTGATGTAACAGGGGAACATGAGAGGTTGGCAACTCAGCCAGACCATAGTTAGCAATGAGGACTTGAACAGAAATTTTGACTCTAGAGCCCATGAAAATTTATTGTATACCTACTATGTACTGCAAGTACTGTGATGATCCAGATGGTGAAAAAGACAAGGCTATGTTTGAAACTTATATTCTGCAAGTCTAACCATCACCACCTAAATCATTATTTCTGTCTGTTGCAGGTTCTTTTCTTCCACTCAGTAAGCTGTTCTTTGCTTCTAATGCATCATCAGACATGTTGTGGGTTTTTGAGGTTTACATGATGAAAATATCAGGTGCTCTGTGAGTGCAGTGTTTGTGGGTCCCCGACTGAAGAGCTGATGGCACTAAACCTTGGATCTCATTTGTTCAGACTACATACAGTTCATTCACAAAGCAAGAAGCACCATCTGACTAATGTTTTGCACATATCATTTCACTTCCAAATGTCAAGTACTATTTTTTTAAAACTGTAAAGTAGTTAACAACACACTAAAAATCCTTCAAATGTGTTACAGTTGAGGTATTCACATGCACATAAGTTGTGGCTGAATCATACTCACTTTTCACATGTTTGACAAACATGGTTTCACCAGCAAGATGAAACCCACTAAAACTGACCTTAATTTTGAAAGGCTCACAGGCACATCGCTTCACAATCAGTCTTTGTCCAAGGCACACACAGTTACATAACTGCCTTTCTCACTATTGGCAAACAGGAATTCTGTTCTTGTTCAGCCACTCTTAACCCTGAACTTGCCAACATGTGTTCAGTGCCCATGCTTTCTGCAATTTCAAATCAAACTGAGCAGATAGATCTGCCTCTTAGCAAATCATTTCAAAATAATCAATGCACAGCTTGTTCATGGGAATGTCAGTCTCCAAAATCACTTTGTTTTGGCATAACTATGTATATTGTATTAGAATATTAAATATTGGCTAATTATTATTCTCCAGAATGGCCTTGATTTCTATTTTGCCTGCCGGACATTCCCGGTGGCATCTACCTTGCTTCATACAGCAACACCACATTTTCCTTAATCTTCTGTCTTTCATTCCTTTGCCCAGATTTTTAGTTGAGAATATCTGGATTAGTAATGTAATCATGTGTGGTCACTAGGGAGAGACTTGGGAACTGCACTTAAACCTGTAGAAATATGCTAGAAAATTGGAAGATTTTTCTGAAAATTCCTGATTATGAATGAGACCTTTCTAGGGTCCGTCCTATTCACATTAGCACTCACGTTTCTTCTATGCTCGGTCACCTACACTTGGACATCGTGGTACCTGATTTCTCTCAAATTGTAGTGAAACTAGAGAAGGGAGCAATGTTTTTCATTGAAGATCATAAAAAGAGATAGGGTTAATGAAATAATTTTGTTCTCAGCATTGCCAAATTTAGGACTGAGACCTGCCAATTTCCTACCAATTTAGCACATTCCTTCTTCCAAGTCAAAGAGCAAATCTGATCTGTCTTTAATGTAAAGTCCCTAATGGAGGGCCAAACACACTCTGGCACGGGATAGCTGTGCTGACAGACTGACCACCCTGCAAATGTTTGACTGAGGTTGCCAAGATGGTTTGGCACGCGTGTCCTCAATTAACAGATTGGATAGCTGCTAATTATCTGGATGAGGGATTTGGCTCCCTGAGCTTGCCTTTTCCTGCAAACAGGAAGAAAAGATTCCACCATAGTGTTCTGACTCATTGGAATTTGTCCCCTGGAACCTACCATGATGTCACACTGACATGTTCCACAAGTAACTTTGAGGTGAATTTGAAACTTAGAAAATTAACTTGACAGATGTAAAATAGAGAGAAAAAAGAAGAATTAGCTTTGGAAAAACCCAAAATCAGAATATGTTAATTGTCACAAGGATGTTAGGAATGCATGTTTTGGAAAGTACTACTTAATGATATTTAATGATCTCCGTGATTAATTACTGACAGTCCATTGGTAGACTTCCCACTGTGTGGATTGCCCATGACAAATTGTTTGTCTAAACTGACTTCCTTTGTCATGCAGCACATTTCTTGTTTCTATGTTAGGGTCTGCACTTATTAACAATATAAACTCATTTTGCATAAGCACAAAATTGTATCACAATAGTGAAACTTTTGGCTAAAATATAGAATACATTGCATTAAGCATTATACAAAAGTTAACTAGAAAGCTCACTTTTCTTTAATATTTACTACCCGTTATTTTTGAAAAAGCATAATTCATTTTGGCACTGAGGTGATGGACATCTTTATTTTCTTTTTCTCTTTCCAATATCCTGGATTAAACCCAAGATTTAATGGGGTTGGGGAAATAGCTCAGTGGTCTAAGTGTCTGCCTGGCAAGTGCAAGGACCTGGGTTTGATCTCCCCAGATGCCAGCCCTGTGCTGAGCCAGCCACCCAAACCAGGCCTGTAATCCCAGCACTGAGAAGGCTGAGACAAGAAGATCACTATGAGTCTGAGCTGTGTAGTGAGACCCTGTAACAAATAAATAAAAAGATTAAAAAGGATTAAACTCAAGATTTCTGTTGTAAATTATATCCCAAACCCTTTTTGAGACAGTGTCTTGCTAAGTCACTAACATGTACTGAACTGTACATCCTCCTACCTGAGCTTCCCAGAGTGCCAAGACGTAAGTATATCACCACAATTATCTAATATCCTTATTTTATGACTGAGAATCTGGTTGAATCTCAAGACTTTAATCTCAGTCTTAATTTTCATTATTAGCTGCTATATTTGTCTTAAAAGTGAGTACAAGTATACATCAGTTCAAACCTTGGAAGCTTTTACTGAACAAAAAAATAGTTAAAAAGAAAATACAAAGAATGACAAAATGGCAACGAAAACTAGCTTGAATATAATTATTTTTAGAACTGTAAAGGGTCATTCTATTTCCTAGCTGTTTGCCCAAGGGAAATTAATCCAGGCTTCTCTGCCTCAGTATTTTCTGCTATAAAGTGAAGGTGATAATAATGCCTATTTCAAAGGTTTGTTCTGGAAGTTATATGAGTAAAGTGAAGTGCCTGACTCCTAATGTACATTACCCTCAATAAATGTAGGCTATGATTATTTTACTTATTTATTTAAGTTTTATACACACACACACACACACGCACGCACACACGCGCACGCACGCACACATGCACACGCTCGTACTGCGATGCTAGGAATTGAACTCAAGTCTTCACATATTACATAAGTGCTCTACCATTAAGTAACACTCAAGCCCTAAATTTTGAATATACTTTTGTAGTACATTGTAAAGTAGGTATAATCTTTTAAACTTTTAAAACTATGTACTTTTAGGGAGATTATTGGCAATTTCAGTCTCTCAAGATGAAGTTACTATTACTTTGTTTTGATAAATTGCCAAGGATAAGCCTCTTAGTTAAACAAATATGGCTTCTTGGAGAACACAGAGAAGCAATGGCGTGATTAACACATTTTGGTATACAGCCAAATGATACACTTCATTGTCTGTGATTTTTAAGACAGAAGAGAAATAATTACTTTGAAAAATTTAAAATGCAGATCAAAATTCTTACATGCCACACAAGTAAAATATCCCAAATCTGGAAAATGTCTTCAGAACATTACTTTTACTTTCTGTGGCTTCTGTTGACTGCCTTCAGCTGGTGGGTAAGGAGGAGCGATAGCTTGGGAGAGAACGATGTTAAAGCTCAGAGCAAACAAGTGGGACAGTCTCTCTCTGACACAAGTGCCCTTCTGACCTGGCACTTAGAGAAATCGGTCCTCACAGCAGTAGCAGTGACTTTGAGTAGACTTTTGCTCTAAATTTTCTGGAGGGTTGAGAGTAAAGATAACACATTAAAGGAATAACAGTGGAAAATGCAACTCTTTGATGGAATAACTAACCAGGTGAAAAGGGAAATCTAGAAAGTTAAGGGTTTGCTAATTGCACTTCTATAATCTGAGGTAAAAGTAGCACCAAAGTCCTGCTTTCCTAACTTTCCATCAATTTCCTTTCAAGTAATTCCAGAAATTTAGTTAGTAATGTAACCAGGCCTTTTTCTTCAATGGGAATGTTCATATTTCTGTGTAGACACTACCTGGGCTGGTGTAGTTTCAGCTATACAAATGAGGAGTTGTGCTTGACAACGTGTGGAATATGAAATATGCTTTAGTCCACTCTTGCTCGCTAGTACTAACAAAAGCAGAGGACACCAGAGAAAGCTTCTAACACAATTATCAAGTCACCCAAAATGCAAAGGGACATCACAGAGACTGTCTCTTCATAATTAGGGGAAGCAAAAGTGTTTCTAACAATTTTTTGTCTGAATTATGGAAATGAATATCTTGAGCTTTCCCCTCCAGCAAAGGCTGTCTGTTAATACCCAAACTACTTCAGATTTATTGTGACAAGTGATATAGTATCATGTTCAAGGAATAATTTTGGGATGCGTGCTTTGGAAACTTTTTTTTTGTTGCCCATCTGTTTTGCTTGTCGCAATTCCTGTTTGTTTAAGATGTACATGTGCCAGAAATGTGGAAAGAATGTGTGCAGCGACAAGTGCTATCGAGCCATTTTCACACTGGACTTATGGGAACCATGTGCTGCCCATCTGTGAAGTTCTCATTTTATGCAAATTTAGAAAATATATTCTTATGTCATTTGCCTTAATGCCCAGGGGTAGATTGGAATGTACACAGGAGGAGAGAAATAGGGAGGAAATAACTTTACACCCAGTGGCAGGATGGCCTTGCCATGAATAACAGAAGGTCTAGACGCCTGCTAGTTGTCAAAGGTGCAAGTTTGTAAGGAAATTTTCTCTCCAAAATTGCCTGCAGTAAAGCATTGTGTCTTTAAGATCAATTTTTAATCTATGAATGAGTTTCTTAAAGGCCCTGTCTAAAGAAAAATTGAATAAAGAGAGAGAGAGAGAGAGAGAGAGAGAGAGAGAGAGAGAGAGAGAGAGAGAATCCGTAGCTGTGGGTCTTTCTTGTCTTCTGGGACATTCTGCACCAGTGGTCTCAGATATATTCTGATTTCTGTTGCAGAACATGCTAAAGGGCATCAGTGTATTACCATGTCAGTATTTCTGAGAAGTTACTGTTTCTGGATCACTATGGGTATAAGTAGATTCCATTTATCTCCATATACTACCCACTAAATAATCATATTAGATTAAAGCCATCCTAAGTAAATAAGGGAAAACACCCTGAGAAGGTAATGTGAATTAAAGAATTACCTCAAACTCAGTTGAGTATGTTGCCCTTCGACTAAGTAGGATGAAGGCTCCAATATGTGAAGAGACTTACCTCAGTAGTGTTCTCACATTAAGGGTGTTGAGTGGAGACCACTGTCCATGTCATTTCAGCATGACAGTAAGTACTTGAAATTTTTCTAGATCTATTTTCATTTTTCAAGAAAACACAATAAAAGGACAAATATAAATGCAACTTTTATTTGTGAAAAAAGAACACTAAGAAACGAATGATGAAGGAATCTCCAGTGAGGGTCAGAATGGCAAGGATTAGGGTTAGAGACTGATGCGCTACACTCAGAAAACAACTAAGCATAGAGTTAGGAAACTATCAGTGGGAGAGCTTTGTAGCATTTCCCTGTGCTTAGAAGTATCTGAACTTGTTTTAAAGTTTTACTATTGTCATCTTCAAATTCTTAATGATTTTTAAAAAGAGTTGTCCTACATTTTCATGTTACACAGAATCCCCCAAATTATGTACCTGGTCATGTTGAAGACAAATACAAGCAAATACGTATCCACTCAAGAACTTGAGAAGGAAGGTTCAGGCAAAAGGTCAAATGTGAACAGAACAAAAGACCAAATGTAACTAAGGACCTGCATCCTCCTTGGTCCTTCCTCAGTAATGCACATGCTCTCATGCTTGTGGGAGACATAAAGATTGCAGCTGATTTTTTCTCTTGAAGCTTTGAGATTCACCTTCATAATCATAGATGCCACTCAGTTACCTCTAGCTAAGCCTCAGGCCACCATTTATGGTGCCATTCACGTTCAGGTTGAGCCTTCTCCCTCAGTTTGCTGTCCTATATACTAATTGCCTCTGGAAACATCACCAAAGAAAAGCCAAAAAGTATGCTTTACTAATTTTTTGGGACTCGCTTGATACAACCAAGTTTATAATCAAGATTGATCATTGTAATTATCAAACTCTCATTCTCCATGTTCATTATAAGAATTTTCTTTCAATGCCAGGAAAATCTCACATCCTCCTACAAGTACTTTTCTCCCAGAAAATTTATGGGTCATTCCTCTTGGTGCATTACTCAAATGTGATAAATTCAGCCTAGTAAAACTACAGAGAATTCTATCAAAATCATTACTGATGGCCAGTGATATACTAGGTCCTCCAAAGCCAATACTCCTAAGAGCTCTCTTTAAGCATGATCTCTGTAGAGCTTTACTGAGATTGCGGTAGCAACTGTGAGGAGGATGAACCATGGGGAAGTACAGGTGAAGGTATAGGCAGAGAGATTAGCCAGGAATGTAGAGAGAGGTCCTGGATGTAAACATGAAGATGTTAAAAAATGACATAGTTGTGAACCTAGTGTACTTTGGAGCCAGAGCAAAAAACATATAGCTGACATAGTACATGAAGGCTTAAGAAGAACAAAGGACTGCTTCATCAGAGTAATAGGCAGATGTGGGTGGAAGTCCAAGAGTTCTGTTTAGACTGTTAAGTCTTAGATTTCTATTCATAGCTCTGAGAGGAAGCTATGAATGCAGTTGTACTCAAACATGAAAAAATGAAGAATACATAAAATTTGATGGTTTCAATGGCTTCATCTTACTTCTTCCTATCCAATTCTTGTTTTACACAATGGCACAAATATATCTTCAACATTATTATTTATAAGGACTTCTTAAATTCTTAGCTAAAGTTCTTTTAGCTAAAGTGAAGGAAGAGAAGGGGCATCTTGTTCTGCTACCTCTACTTAGCTTATTTTTATAAAATAAGTAGGTCACTAGGTAACAACAATATGGGCAATGGCTTAGGGAGAAGTAGGTATTAGAGTACAAAGGAACAGCTGGAGATAGCTACACTTGGCTGCATTCTTTTAATTGCCATGTCTTGGCTCTTTGACCAACCTGCTGAGTTTGGCTGACAGTGGACTTGCTGCTTGGGAGTGGGTCAAGTAGCTCAATATTACCAGGAACACATACTACAATCTGAACAAGTATCTATGAATACATTGTTATGACTTGGAATTCTTTAAACTTATTGCAGAATAAATTACTTAGGCCCATATAGAGCTTTCGGAACTTTAGTCATTTCCAAGTCTCTATGTCCATAAATGGAATAATTTTAAAATTGTACATTTGTCAGGTGTGTGCTTCAGAGAGTTAGGGGAAGGGAAGGAGGTAGGAAGGGGGAGAGAGAGAGGATTGCCAGGTCTTTGCTTTTTTTTTTTTTCTCTTCTTATTAACATTTAGTACTTTAAGATTCATCTCTGGTGAATTCCCTGAGAACTCTCACTACATTTCCCCCAATAGCAGATATGCCTCTTAAACATAAAGTCAAAACAGATGAAAATTTGTTATATTTCTTTACTGCAGAATAAATAACATGTGTTAGTAGAGTCAAGACTTTACACTATATAACAAGATTTATAAAGCCTTCTATTTTGCTCTTCACCACTATTTAGGACCACAAAATGGCACCTTGTTTCATCCATCTGTTTAAGGCAAGGTCTTGGGAAGGCTTCTTGATTTTACCATTTCCCAACTTGTGGTCTCTGAGCCAGTTCCACTGGCTTCACCTAAAAATCTCTTGATGTATCCTATGCTCTGCTACTTCATTTTCATAACTCTGCTCCAACCTATACCATCTCCTGTCTGGAATTTAAAAACAAACAAACAAACAACAACAACAACAAAACTCCTTGATCTGCCTGCATCCACTTGTGGTTATTGCTTACCTGTTCTGCACACAATAGGCAGTGGGGTCACAATTAGTGGTACCTTGATTTCCTCTTCTGCATTACGAGAACAGTACTAGGATTGCCTTGTAGGGTTATAGTGAGGGTTACACAATAATAAAGATTCAGTACTAAAGCAGCGCTTGATATAACCACTTTTAGATGTGATACCGTATCTAATCTCTTAAGTAGTTTTCCCTCTTTTAAATTCCTTTATTACACATAGCCAGAGAAAATTTCTTAGAATGTAAATCCAACCGAATCATTTCAGAAGCTTCCCACTGATCTCAGTGTAAACTCAAGCTTCTTGGTTTGTCCATCACTACCCTTCATGATTTATCCTTTGTCTACCTTGTTCACCTCACCTTTCAGCTTAATTTTTTTTCTACCTCCATTTGATGCACAATGCCAGTGTATCTCCACTGCCCAACACTAAGCTTCTATGCAAGGTCCAAATGGGCACAATTGGCTCTCTCAGTGCATGTCTTTGAATGTCTTTTTCATTTTCTGAAAACACTTTTCATCTTCTCTTACACTGCTCTACCACTACCACTGCTAGGGCCCTCAATCTCATGCATAACTTCTGTTCAGCATTTAGGACTCCACTTAGTAACTTTCAGCTGACATTTAGCTCTTCCTGAACCCAATAAGTCTGAGTTAATTAGGTTTGCTTTCATATACATCTAGAACAGAAGAGAATATCCTTTATATACATTTATGATATAACTTATAACAAGATGTGAAGATGAAAATGTTACCCAAGTGCAAAAGAAACATAAATAGCATCCCAAAGAAGAGCTAGAACTCAGAAAATTCACAAGGTAGTTGTTGAAAGATAATTACTTGAGTTCAATCCCCTCATTTGTATCAAGGATATAACAGAAATCATACATGAATACAGAGCAAAACCCCTTGGCAGGGCGTTATGAATCCAACCTCTCTCTCTGAAGAAGGAGAGGAAGGAGGATGGGAAGAAGAGCCATGGGACAAGCAGAAGGAAGAATGCAGGCATATAAGTACTGGTATCTGATTTCATGGCTCATCTTGCTACTGAGTGACTTTGATAAAAGTCACTAGGGTTTAAAAGGATAACGCTGATTTAGATAATTTCAATGGTCTTGTTAAACTCTAACAACTTTATAGTCTGGAGAAGAGGGAGAAATTCATGTTAATACTACTTTAAATCAAAAGATTAAATAAAATGGAATCTCTTATTAGATCTTTTAATTTTGGAAGAGAAAGAAAGTCTGAGAACTTCAGTTCTCCTAGAAAGCAAACTGACACTTCAGTTTTGAATGTGCAGTAGCCAGAGCCTCACCTTTTTAAAAGAAAATATTTATTTGTTTGTTTGTTTGTTTATTTATTTATTTATTTATTTATTTATTTATTTGGTGCAGGGTCTTTCTACAGAGCTCAGACTTGATATAATCTTCCTGTCTCAGCCTCCCTAGCACTGGGATTACAGGCATGCGCCATCATGTCTGGTTTCAATCTCTGGCTCAGTGTGGGGTCCACATGGCATGTGCAGGGACCAAGCTTGGGTTTTTGTGCTTGATGGGCAAGTGCTTAGACTGTGGAGCTATCTCCCTGGACCCCAGATCCACACTTTTGCCCATCTTTCTTCTGATTAATCTCTATTCTAGTGCTGGAGAATGGCTTTTCTACTATGTGTGTTTCTTGTTCTCAATCTATCATTCACTGCCAGGAATCCTCCTGCAATGTGCCCACATCCTAACTTCTGGAATTTGTAAATATAATCTTAATTAGATTCTAAGATCCTTTTTAGCCTTTAGACCAGGAGTGCTGGCACTCTTGAGAGTAGAAAATCACAAGTCAAAGGATGGCCTATTCTGTGTGTCAAGAACCTACATTAAAACATTAAAAGGAAGGAAGGAGAGAGAGACAGAGACAGAGAGGGTGTATGGGAGAGGAGAGGAAACGAGAGGAGAGATGAGGAGAGAGAAGAGAGGAGAGGAGAGGAGAGGAGAAGAAGGGACAGGAGAGGAGAAAGGAAGGAGGAGGGGAAGGGAGAGAAGGGGAGGGCAAAGGAGGGAATGGGGAGGGGAGGAGGGGAAAGCAAAGGGAGGAGAGGGGAAATGAGGGGAGGGGAGTAGAGGGTAGTGGAGGAGAGGAGATAAATTTTTGCTGATTGTATGCATTCAGCCTGATGTAGATGCAACTATCTTGAGGCCTAACCACCATAATTACTGCAAAGTAACCCTAGTTGTGGCTGGGTGAAATAGCTTGATGGTCTAACCACCTGCCTAGAATGTGCAAGGCCTCAGTTGATTCCTGGTAGCGCATACTGCACCAGCCCCAGAACCTGGGGGGAACTGTGCCTGCCCTAAAACCGGGTGTGGTGGTGCACACCTGTAATCCCAGCACTGGGGAGGCTGAGACAGGAGGATTACTATAAGTTCACACTGTGTAGTGAGACCTTGTATCAAATAAAATAAATAAATACATAAATACACAAATAAATAAATAATTTTTTTTTAAAAAAGTAACTCTAGTTGATTTTTCCTCATAGTTTCCCTATATAGAACTATAGAAATTTGCAACAAGCTTTAAAAAACTGGAGTGGCCTGTAATATATATCTTCTTCTTTCTGACTCATACTGCAGTGATCCAGCTGGTTTCCCTGCTGCTGCCCAAAACTGTGTTTCTAACAGTAGGGTCCTGTAATAAATTGCACTCTGTATATCTCTGGATCTTTCTGCACTGTTTTTTTGCTAGGACCTTGGTGTAAGTTCTCATTCCAGCTTGTTCCAGAGCACAGACATAACTAAGCTAAGGGGCTCAAAATCAAACTGGTTGGTCTAAAATTGAACAATCTCCTTATGAAAAAACAGACACTCATCTGAAGACAGAGGCAGAGACCGTGAAGCCACAAACCAGAGAATTCCAGAAACCATATGAAGCCAAAACAGTCAAGAAAGGTTTCTTTCCTTGACCCTTGGAAAATAGGGTGCCCTGCCACTGTATGGATTTTACCTTCTAGCTTTTAGAACCATGTGAGAGTAAATGTGTCTAGAATGGTAAGCCTCCTAGTCTTTGTGGTTTGTTACCATGGCCCTAAGAAAATAATCCGCTGTATATATCTGAAAAGAACCTCTGTTCTAGAATCATTTTTCACTGCACATAGCAAAACTTAACTGCTTACATGACTCTTTGTAGGGACTCAGCTTGGTGAATGGCGAATGGTTGTGGTATCAGATAAATCAAGGTTTATGTACATTAATTGGTAATTGTGGGGAGAATTTTAAGTTCTCTAAAACTTTTCTACTTGAAGAAAAATCACATAATACTGTTTTAATACCTCGTATTTCAGCAGGGTCCTCAAGGACTTGCTTATTCTTGCAATCTGTGCCAATAGTTAAGCAATAGCAGCCATCATCTCCATTCTCCAGAGGGGGAAACAGCAAAAGTCAATGGCGTACTGCAGAATCAGTGCCCGTAGGACTGGGACCCAAGGATTTTAGTCTTGACTGTTATTAACAAAACACAATAGATCCAGCTGAGAAGCAGCCGCCCGACTCCAACTTGAACCCTGCCTGCCATCCCGCGGGGTCACGCAGAGACCTCAGCCTACATCCATCCCCTGACTCATCAATAGCCCGAGCTCTGATTCCACCCACCTTCCCAATTGGGCCTCACGACAATTAGGTAAGAACTTGCTCAGCTCGTGTTCATCCCCTAACTCAACAACTGCTCGAACTCCGACTCCACCCACCATCCCCACATGGTAACCCACTGTCCCCACACTGCCAACCATGGTCCAGACCCATGGCACCTTGTGGTAGCCAGCCGCCTGAGCTCCAACTCATAGCCAGGCACATCTGGAGGGGAACAAGCTTGGTGGATCCAGACCCAAATTTCCATAGGCGCTAACGGCATAAGTTTACCAAAGTGCAGAGATCACTGCTATAAAAAATGATAAAGACAAGAAGCAAGATCAAATCTCAGGTCTTGAGTCCATCCACATAACAAATACAGGAGACACTACCACGAAAGAAAACAGGAATCATGCAGAAGAAATCTTTTAATCAGTAGCATCTGAGTTACACAGACAAGTACAGAAA